>NW_015449968.1:335848-385524 GCF_000239435.1 Tetranychus urticae
CATCCGAAATCAACGACCCTGCATTCTTTGCTCGATCCATCGAATTCTACCTCGCTACTTTCGGACACCCAGAACCCACCGAATTCAACTCAACTCTTACTTTAGGATCTGCTATTGACAACCATGCCTATTGGTTCAGATTAAACTCAACCTTAGACAACAAAAACGAAGATTTGTGGACCCGAGTTGCTCGAAAAGCTATCATTGATGGTAAAGTAGAACGACCAGTTATCCCAAGCGATCTCTTATGGAGAAACCCAGAAAAATTCATCGGTAACTACATCGCCAACATTGCATGGGCCAGTAATGTTCGATCAGAACAACTCGACTCTAACATCTTGGTTAAAGGTGAACTCCGACGATCACCAAGAGACCCAGTTATCCCTGAAATGGAACGAGAATCATGGTTCCACAAACAATGCAAAAAGGACATCAAGAACGGTAATGCCACCAACCACGCTTGTGAACGAGTTATCGCTGAACAAGCATACTTCAATGTTGTCACCGGAAAGATTGAATTCCGAGAAGTCCAAGAACCTGTTCGAGAATCAATCAGAAAGGTCTACTCTGAACTTAAACGATCCCTCATGTACTACTGGAAGCCATGGTCAAACATCTCATCTGAGAGATTCGAAGGTGAACAAGATGTCGTAACCTTTGCTGCCGCTTACTCCAACATCATCTACAAACGACCAGTAATCAATTTATTTGTTCAAACTCCAACTGAAAAGGTTAACTACACCAAGATCTTTGTTCCAGTTGCACTTTTCCCCGCAATGCACCCAATCAACTACCTTAAAGCTTCACCAATGCCAAAAGACCAAACTTGTACTCTCATGAAAAATTCAGTCCGAACCTTTGACAATGTCACTTACAATACTTGGTTAGACGAATGTGAATTCGTTGTTTCCATGGATTGTTCACAAAGCAAGCAGTTCGCTGTTACCGTTAAAGGACAAGCTGGTAAACGAACCGTAAGAGTCTACACTCCACTCCAAAACTACTACAAACTCTATGATGTCAAGAAGGATTCTGCTAGTTTGACTGTCTTCAACCGTTTCGACCAACAACAAGGACCTGACTATGTATTAACACCCGGTAAACCCGCCATTCGTTTAGACATGTTACACAACACACGATACCATGAAGCTCACCAAATCTTCATGCACGATGGTGTTGTTAACGTTGTTTTACCCAAAGAAAATATTCGAGTTGCTTTTGATGGACATTACTTGAAGATCACAACCTCACCTCTTTTGTTGGTAAGACCTGTGGACTTTGCGGTAACCAAAACCAAGAATTTTATTCTGAATTCTTAGACCCTGGAATGGTTAATCTTGCATCAAACCTCACCGCTTTCCGAGACTCATACTCACTCCACAACTGCACTGACCCAAACCCATGTCACGATGACGTTTGTGATGTTGACGCAATGGCGTACCAAAGAAGATCACCAAAGTTTCTCTCTGCCGGTAAATCAGAAAAGAAGTCCATTACCTACCCTATGTTAAAAACCTTAGTCATCAGACGAGAAAAGGAAATCTGTTTCTCTAAGTTCCCAGTATTCGAATGCAGAAATGGCGAAAAGCCTATTGAAACTCAAACTACAGATGTTGAAATAGCTTGTCTAAGAGGGAAAATACTCCCAATCGCGCGTGTTTGGGCTGATCAAACTGAATGGAAGATCGTTTTGGAAGTTGCAAATATGAAAACAACTGAAACTTTACGTTACGAACAACCAGCTAAGTGTTTAGCTTAATCAGTGATCAGAGGAATTCAAGGGATCTTTGTCATCTTCTGTTCCCTGTTAGTCTCAAGCGATAAACGTAAAACATATACAAATTTATAAATATTGCTGTAAAGTTGTTCTGAAAAGGCAATTTACAAAACAAAAACAAATCTATAAAAATAATTATGATTAAATAAAGTAATTAAAAGATTACATTATATTTACTTTTATTTCAATTCATTTACAAAACTAATTATAACGAAATAGTAAGTGATCAACAAAAATAAATTGTTCAATTGCTACAGCTATTAATCAATTTCGAGCCAGATACTCTGACCAATCAATCCAAAACTATGAAAATCAAACAATCGAATATTTTCGGTTTTGGATTACAGAAAATGAGATGAATATTGATCAATAATTTTCATTTTACCATAATTTTTATGAGTTCATCGATGAGCTTAAAGCCGAGGTGCGGAGACTTTCTGAGTGGTAAACATGAAGGTAATTTGAAGGAACGTCTCAACAGCAAATAATATAAATGAAGCCAGTGAAGGTATCAAGTACAAGGTAAGAATTTACTGACTCGGTGAAACCTTCAATAGATCAGACTTTTGATTTCGTGTTATGCTCTAAAAGTTCTCTATTCGGTGACATAACTGTGAGCTTGTATTTCAGTGAGGTTCATCTGCAAAATTTTACAATTGAAAAGCATGAATCATGAAATTGAGACAAAATCAAAGGGAATTATTGTTAAAATCATCTTTAAGTTCTCATTTTTTAATTAAATGAAAATAAATCGGTAAATTCAATCAACAACAACAATTTGAGTAGCTAATCAGCAGACTCTGTCGATCAACAACTTTTTATCAAATATGATAGTAAATTAACCAGATTTGAGTTTGCAAGCAATTTTAGGTACTCGACTGTAACTCAATGCTATTAACTTTATGCTGAGGTTTTTCTTCAGCTTCTATTCTACAAATTCTATTACTAATGTTTTGGGTCATTTAAAAATACTGTTTGCACTCATATAGTTTATCAAATTGTCTTATCAAATCATCATGGACTGGACATATGACACTGGACAATATGGTGGACACTGAAAATGCTCAGCTACTTTTCACATTTTGCTATTTGATTTGATTGTGATCAAACTGATTCTGAGTAAACATGTTATACTTGTACTAAAATGATTATTTAGCATTGATAATAACTGATGTTCAATCGAACGGGTTCAACTAATAGAATGACGATTCAAGTAGATCTCAGATTCATGGAGACTATGATAAGAACGAGTAAAAATGCTGAGTTGAGTAAATTTTTCAATTAACGTCGACTAAACAAGATGATTTGATTGATTAAGATAAGGTCAGAACAGCATAAAAGGTTGGTGATGAAGAAAAGAAATTTTAGTCTTCTCCTTTTGGATCAATACGATTGGAGAATCAAATCGAAATGAAGATTTTTCTTAGTATTTTGGCACTTCTTGTTGTCTCAGCTTGTGCTGGTCAACTCAAACCCAAATCTTTAGGTAAGTTTCATATTCATTGAATATGAAAATGATATGGATACTTAATATTTGTTTGTTAACTAGTTGTTCTGAGAAACTGATTATTAAATTGTTTTGTGATTTTCTTTTCACTTCTCAGAGTTCGAGGAAAACAAACGATACGTATATGAATACATTGGAAGCGTCGTTACCGGAATCCCATCTAGTTCAAGTCTTTACTCTGGAACTCGATTGCAGGCTAATGTTGAGATTTCCCACATTGTTAGTGAAAATGGTGTTCATTTGAACGCAATGCGTTTGGCCAACATTAGTTTTACTCAAGTCCTTGATGAAATAACCAACCCAGATGATGTACATTTTGTCAATTTTGATAAAGAAAATTCCGAGAAGAAAGAACTCTTGGAATTAACTGTTCAATATCACGTCAATGATGTAACCAAACATTTTGAATGGGTCGAAGTTGATAAAATGGACGAACCATGGTCACTCAACATTAAGAAAGCCATCATCGAGATGTTTTTGGTCGACATTGCTGGTAAACAGTTGAAAATGAATCATAATCATGAACATGATTTAACTAAACATTCACGAGATGAGATTCACCACTCTTTTGATGTCTACGAACCAACCTCAAAGGGTGAATGTGAAACCATGTACCAAGTCATCAATGCTCTTCCTGAAACTGTCTCTGGTTTACCTGGAAGTGAACAATTCTACTGGAAAGTCATCAAGACACGAAACTACCAAAACTGTAACAACGCATCTGAATTGATTCGCCATAACTGGGCACGAAATTGTGCTGCACACTGCAAAAAAACACCAATTTTGGGTCAATTCAAAATCAACAACTATTATGGAGCTGAAAAATCTGAATGCTCTTGTGACACTCAAGATCCTCTTGACCAACAGTCAACCAGCACTTACTCCATTGAATGCATGGAAAATCCCTACATTTTGAATGCTGAAAGTAACAGTAAAGTTATCTTCGACAATCATGGCACTCGATTCATTTCCTACACCAAACAGACTCTTAGATTCGTCAGAATCTCAGGTGCGCCATTGGATCTTATCAATGAAAACAATGCTATTCGAGTTTCAAACCTAGCCTTTACTCTTTACCCTTATGCTGGTTCATCTGCTAGCGTATATACTCATGAGATTCCAATATACAACCTTTTGGTTCCAATGCCTCCACGAAACTATGTTGCAAGATTCAGATTGAGAGAATTTACTTATAATCTTTTAACTCAAGTTGCTGAAACCATAATTGGAAAAGCAAATGACGAAAAAAATGAAAATAAAAACCAGCTTAATGTTGCTCGAATTATGACAAGAATTATTCAAAATCTGGATCATCTTGATTTTGGCACAATCATGGATGTCTACAAAGAAACTGTATCGTTAAAGAGGATCAACTTTACACCAACACTTTGAATTCAGTTCGAAGACAACTGTTTCTTGACGCTATTTCTCATGTTGGAACCCATGAAGCTGTCATATGGCTGGACGAAGTAATGAATTTAACTCCGAATGGATTATTCCCAATTGAAGTACGCCAGGTTGTCGAAACATTACCCCTCAATATTCATGTCCCACCCACAAGTTTGATTAACTTATTGGAGAAGAAGATTTATTCTTGTATTGTTCAGCAAGATTGGGATTCCCTTTCTGCTTTTGTCGTCGCTTATGGTAAACTTATAGCCAAAGCTTGTCCAAACCCAGGAGCATCTTTTGTAATGAAAGAGGAACCAGAGAGCGAAGAGTGCAGCGTTCAGGATACATTTGAATATGTTGTTGGACTAGCTATGAACCTTGTACGAACTCAATCTATGAGAGGTAAACTTTTGATCGCTCAAGCTTTGGCTCATTCGGGTAAATTTATTGCTCTCTTGAACCTTACACCTTATGCAAAGGGTGAATTTGTATGCCCTGGTGACGTCTCCGAATGTGCCTTCTTCAGAACCACAGTCATCTACTCTCTTCACCACATGATTCCAGTTGAACCTAAACGAGTCCGATCCCTAGTTTCAACCATCTTCAACACTAAGACCGAACCCTATGAAGTACGATTAGCTGCTTTCACTGTTTTCATGTCTACCGTACCTAAAAGACACGAACTTGAATCTGTTGCCGTTTCACTCCGAAATGAAACCAACCATCAAGTTATCACCATGGTTCGATCCATCTTGGAAGAAACTGCTAACCTCACCCAAGCTTGCCACCAACCCTTAGCTCAAGCTGCCCGTGAAATCGTTGCCACTCTTCCCGAAGTCAACCTCGATGGAGTCTACTCTCAAGCCTCTTACAATGAATGGTATTCAACTGACAAATCAACTGGTTTCTTCGCCAATGGTCGATTTGTAGCTAACAATGTTTCTTACATCCCTAGACATGGTTACGTTAACATCGGTTCACACTGGAAATCTCTCTCAAATCCATGGTTCAGTCTTGCATTCCAGCAGAAAGGATTGGAAAGTGCTTTGAAACATTTGAAGGTTGCCACCAAAACAATGGCAAGAGATCCCCGGAAGATCGATGATCTTTGGGAAGATCTTGGAGTTGAATCTAGAGACGAGGAAGAATTTATGCTCAAATTTTTCGTTCGAGTTTATGAGCAAACTTCTCTATTTACTATGGACAAATACACTTTGAAAAATGCCTACAAACAATTTGTACGTGTTATGCGTAATTTTGTTTCTGATGCCTCAAAGAATCAAGTTGATTTCAACTGGGTTCGATTCTATATGCCATCAACTTATACCGATATTGTTCCAACTGCCATTGGTTTACCAATTGCTGCCATCAAACAAAACAATCAAATTGTTTCCCTTCGATTGACTAAATCTGACTTAGAGACTAGTCAAACTTTAGGATTCACATCAGGAAACATCAACTTCAAAGTTACGCCACAAATGTTCACATCATCAGACTTTTCCCTCTCAGTGTTTAACCAAGGACTCGAAATAGAAGCCAACTATGGTGTTCACAACTCTAAAATGTTCAACTCATTTGTTCCTCTCAACTTGAACTTTGGATGGGACTTAAAAGATAATAAATTCACATATGCAATCAAACCCGTTTTTCATAAGACCAACTTCCATTCATCAAACAAAAACTTTGCTTTTAACGCTAGAAGCCACGTTGGACATTTGAACAAAAAGCCAATTAATGCAAAGAAGACAATCCAATCTTTGGTACCTGCTTACAACCACCCTCTTGTCCAATTCAAGAGCCGTGAATTAGGTATGAACTTGAACCTTGGCTTATCCACTGAACGACCCTGGTTCATTGACTTAACCGAGATCCCATGTGAAGGAACCGTTGCCTGGCTTTTGGAGAAATACAATGAAATGAACCAATTCAACAACAACATCAACTTGACTCTTGTTCAAAACGAGGAATACCCAGCATCTGGTTTTGTTGGTTCATTCAGATATGAACAAGATATCGATGGTGAATACGTTGCTATTGGTGAAACTAACCCATCAGAAGAAACTGATGCACGAAGAATCGTCCAAGATTTGATCCAACGATACCCATCCGAGATCAACAACCCTGCATTCTTCGCTCGATCCATCGAATTGTACCTCGCTACTTTCGGACACCCAGAACCCACCGAATTCAACTCAACCCTTACTTTAGGAACTGCTATTGACAACCATGCCTATTGGTTCAGATTCAACTCAACCTTAGACAACAAAAACGAAGATCTCTGGACACGAGTTTCTCGAAAAGCTATCATTGATGGCAAAGTAGAACGGCCAGTTATCCCAAGCGATCTTTTATGGAGAAACCCAGAAAAATTCATCGGTAACTACATCGCCAACATTGCATGGGCCAGTAATGTTCGATCAGAACAACCCGACTCTAACATCTTGGTTAAAGGTGAACTCCGACGATCACCAAGAGACCCAGTTATCCCTGAAATGGAACGAGAATCATGGTTCCACAAACAATGCAAAAAGGACATCAAGAACGGTAATGCCACCAACCACGCTTGTGAACGAGTTATCGCTGAACAAGCATACTTCAATGTTGTCACCGGAAAGATTGAATGGCGACAAGTCCAAGAACCTGTTCGTGAATCAATCAGAAAGGTCTACGCTGAACTTAAACGATCTCTCATGTACTACTGGAAGCCTTGGTCAAACATCTCAATCGAAAGGTTTGAAAGTGGACAAGACGTTGTAAAGTTTTCTGCCGCTTTCTCCAACATCATCTACAAGCGACCAGTAATCAATTTATTTGTTCAAACTCCAACTGAAAAGGTCAACTTCACCAAGATCTTTGTTCCAGTTGCACCTTTCCCCGCAATGCACCCAATCAACTACCTTTCAGCTTCACCAATGCCAAAAGACCAAATTTGTACTCTCATGAAGGATTCCATCCGAACCTTTGACAATGTCACTTACCGAACCTGGTTGGACGAATGTGAATTCGTTGCTTCAATGGATTGTTCACAAAACAAACAGTTCGCTGTTACGGTTAAAGGAAAAGCTGGTGAAAGATCGATCAGAGTCTACACTCCACTTCAGAACTACTACAAAGTCTATGATGTCAAGAAGGATTCTGCTAGTTTGACTGTTTATGATCGTTTTGATCAAGCTCAAGGTGATTTTGTATTAAAATCCGGTACACCTGCTATGCGTTTGGGCATGTTATCAAACTCTAAATACCACGAAGCTCACCGGATCTTCATTCATGATGGTGTTGTCAACGTTGTTTTACCCAAAGAAAATGTTCGAGTTGCTTTTGATGGACATTATTTGAAAATCACAACTTCACCTCTTTTTGTTGGTAAAACTTGTGGCCTTTGCGGTAATCAAAACCAAGAATTTTATTCTGAATTCTTAGACCCTAAAATGGTTGATCTTGCATCAAACCTCACCGCTTTCCGAGACTCATATTCACTTCACAACTGCATTGAACCACTTCCTTGCAGCGAGCCTGAACAATGTGAATCAGAAGACTCACTCTCTGCTAAGCACGACAGATCAACATTAGGCGCTAACCGATCAATCAATAAAAAAACTAGCAACCCTATTCTCCAAACTTTGGTCATTGATCGAAAAGATTCAACATGTGCATCTTTGGCTCCACAAAAGATGTGCAAAGAAGGCCAAAAGGCTTCAAAAACTGAACGCAAGCTAGTCGATATGCTTTGTAAAAGCAATAGCCACTCAAATGTCAACAAAAGGACTGAAAAATCTACAATCACTAAATTCAACAAAACTGAAACACTAACATACAACTCACCAGTCGAGTGTGTATCGGATAAGGAATCAATTCGAGGACTCTAACATGTGATCCTTTTATTTTTTCTGTTCAAAAATTTATAAACACAACTCTAAATTGTTCTCAGATTTAACATGCATTTTACAAAATAAAAAAACGAATCTTAATCTATTAATGTGAATAATGCATTGAAAGAACCAGACTTTCTTGGATTGACTTTGATTTAGTCAAACCCAATAGCTTCGTAGGAAGTCAGCCAAAACCCTGTAAGAATAAACGAATAAGATATTTTCAGGGCTGACTTGTCATAAATTAACTCTAATCCTTTACTATTAACTTAAGTCAGACATTGAAAGCATCCATTTTTAATCAGTTTACTGAGTTTGATCCTGTTTCTGTTTTCGTTAAGCACAAGTTAGTTGTTTAAGGTGGGTGGCTTTTGTATAGCATGAGATTGTAATAAACAATAAGTAACTATCATCACATGTTGGAGAGTTGATAAAATTAAGGTTGATGGAATGCTGAACATTATTGTGGCTTAAATTGAAAGAATTAATACAATTTAAAGAAGAAAACGTTGAATTGATGATATTAATCGATAATTTTTATCTTATGAATAGATTTTTTCTGAGAACTTATTCAGAGAACGCCCTCATTGACTTTAATCAATAAATTTTGATCAAAGTCAATGAAGGCATCAACGATTGATTCATCAATCTGATTTCACACATTGTCACCTTAAACATGAAAGAGATTAAAACTTACAAATTGTTTGTTAATCTTTTCAACACCTTTGCTTGGTCTTACTGGAATGGCTTAACGCCCCTCTCAATGTTAATAAATTAATTGTTCAGATAAAATTTTTCTTTACACAATTTTTCAATTTCAGATCAATCTCTTAGGTGTAAATTGAATATTCAAACCACCTTACTTAACCCAAATCTTACACATGAACAATTGATTCGAAGATGAAAATGGATCTCAACTTTTCTTTTTTACTTTGTTTTCTTTACTTCATTAACTCAATTTTCTGTGATGATTTCAAATGCCCTGAAAGGGGTAAAGTTGGTGAATTGAAGGTTCCAAATGTTCGCAGTTTGATTGATAAACAAACTGGTTATTATGCTTCCGTTGAAGTTATTAATCCAACTCGAAACAATTTGATCCATGATTATTATGATTGGCAAAACAGTGTTGGATTTGTTGACTTGGAAGCGACCATTCAAGATAAAATGAACCGACGTTATTATTATCATCCAACAGAGGAAAAGATTGCTATTCGAGAAAATACATGTACAAGGATGGACTTGACCCAGAATGAGAAAGTGGAATCGGTCAAAGATTGGTTTGAACCAACTGATATTGTCGCTAATTCAGAGATGTTCAAAGATTTCATTTATTTAGGACCAACAGTGTTGATGATTTATGCCAACAGTATAAGTGATAAAGCTTCCTACGTGGGATCTGAACTGATTGAAGGGCGTAGTGTTAATCATTGGTTTTATTGTACCAACCCTAATGGACCTTACATTGACTTTTACTTTGATGTTAAGACCTCGTTGCCTTATCGGTTCTCCTTGAATTATCCTAAATGGATTGAGACCCAAGAGGTAATTTCGGTAAATGAAACTCGAACAGTTAAAAAGCAAGTTGATTCCGATGAAAAATATGTTTACAACTTTTTCAAGTTCAAACCGTTGGTAATATCATCTAATGAGGCCATTCCTTATCCATTGGGTTATGGGTGTGCTCGTAAAGGTACTCATCCATCTACTCCATTGCCGGATTTCAGTCAAACTCCCAGATTTTCTATGGACATGGAGGCGATAATCACCTATCCTGACCGTGACCCTATCAAATCAACTGCTCGAGTAATGAAATTAGGCGATATTATTTCATACGAGATTCAAGAAGAAACTGCTTTCGTTCGTTCCATTGAGATGCCTACTCCTTTAGGGCGATATGAAGTTGATGAACACACTGGTCGATGCAGCTATTTAACATCAGATTATTCTAAAGATGTTACACTGATAACTCGTTGGCCTTTTCATGAAGACCGTGGCTTCAATCTTTTCTACTATCTGGTAATGAAACCACCTCGAGATCATGCACCAACTTTCATTGGTGAAATACCTTTAGGACCTTTTCAAGTGGAGGAATACAGAGCAGCTAACTTTTTCTCCAATAGAATAGATGCCATTGTCGACTACTATTACACGCTAAACACCAGTTATTACACTCCAAGTAAAGTCATATTTACTCCAGATCGAAGCGATTATTATTATATTAATGGATACACCAATGCGCCAACTCAAGTTGAAGTGACCATCATCAATTACGAAAACAGTGACATTGATATTGAAGATCGATTCGATGTTTCTGGCTGTTATGAACAACCTGGAAGCTTTACTTGGTTTCAACTTTTCTACTCAGATCCTGATCTGACTGATTTCAATATGGAAGCCCTTAAACGATCAACACAAGATTATTTGATCAATTTCATTCCAATAACTCGCATTGGTGAAATTCATACACAACAAATTGAATCTAATCTTTATTTTACTGTTAAGCTGCATGATCGAGTACATTTCATTGATGCTTATCGACACCGTCAACCATATACAATTAACAATCCTTCAAATATCGTAAAAAGGTTTAAAGTCGAGGACTGTGAGCAACTGTGCAGTTCAACGCCAAATTGTTTCGATTTTAGTTATTGCTCAGATTACGACTGTTCAATTTACGCAAAAACAAATATGTATTATGATTATGTGGAAACAGAATACAAGAAGGACTGCAAATTTTATTCCAGATCTTCATCGGTTGATGTTTCACCATTGGTTAGAGCAAATTACTTATCGACAATGCCACACTTGTTACAACAGATAAGGATTCAAGTCCAGACTCAAGGAAGAGGCTTTGAAGATTTGTTCGTAGTGAATGGACCTGACGAGATTGGTGACATTTCCCAGGAACTCCATAGACGTGGTTCCTTTAGACCTTTAAGAACTGAAGATTTTCCAATGATTAAATCTGATCGTCATTTCAAGGAAGCACAGTTCAAGATTGAGAAAGGCTCTCTTCAAAATTGTTTTCATGGCTTGCTTGAATGATGATGATTGTAATACAATTTCATATTGCATCAATCAGAACAAGGAATGTATTCTGAGTGGAGAAACATTAAGTTCATTGGGAGACAAACTTGAAGAAAAGACAAGCCATGCAGATGGATGCAACATCTATCAGAGTAAATCTATTGTCACATTAATTTTCATTTCGTATACTAATTTTGCTCTTCAATTTCAATAGAATCATTCATCAATCTATTCCATGAGTATCCTGGCAAAAGTCTAGTTCTAGATGCCGTCTCAACCACATCTAATGTACCAATTGGTGACTGTGCTAAAAAATGTGCTCAATCAAATGATTTCACTTGTGAATCATTTGATTATTGCCAAGATAACTATCAAAGGTAAGTCGAAACCTAGACTAACCTTAAAATGTTTAATACCTCATGTGAATAATGATCTTGAATGCAAATCATAAATTATTATACAGTTATTGTAATATTATTGTGTATTCATCTATGAATAGATTAATCAATTTTCATTTTTTATCCCAATTGCTTCCAGAAATGAATCTGTTTGCTTCTTACATGTTAACCACATTGAGATAGACAAAGCTCATCAAATAAATGCAACAAACTGGAAGGTAGCTGAAGCTGGATGTTCCCATTATTCAAGTAAAAACCTTTACTTTAACCTAACATTCATTTGAAATTTGGTCAATATTTACTAATTATTCAATCTTTTCACTTTTACAGAAAAATCTGAACTTGATTATGAACACAAAGTTGGACTTTCATTGAAAGATAAGACAAAAGAATCAATTGTTGGTACCTTTGACCATCTATCACTTGAACACTGTGCTTCCAAATGCAATACAGATCCCAATTGTTTCACATTTGAGTTCTGTGAAACAACTAATTATAAGAAAATGTCCGATAGTAGTTCTTCATTGTCGAGTTGTTCATTGACCAACTTGAAACCAGATAAGGTTAACGAAGCTAAACTATTTGATGAAGTAAAAGATGACAACAAAATTTGTTCGATTTACATAAATCATAAGAAGATTACAGGAAAGAGTAAAACTAATCCACATTCAGCAGAATTATCAGCACCAAAGGAATCAAGTAACTCTAATTTAGCAATCGGATTGGGAGCAGCAGTATTCGTTATGGCGTTTGCTGGTGGATTCATTGGATTTAAATTTGCTGCTAAAAAAGAGATCATTTCATAGACTTATTGACAGCCAAAAATCAACATCAGAGGAAACCTGAAATTCATGTTCACGTAATCTTAATCAGTCTGATACAATCATCAATAAGTACCAATAAGATCAAAATTATGTTCAGTTTCCTATTGCATTGTTTTTTATCTCTACAAACTAAATATGCTCGAGATACCGGTACCTAAAATTAACTTAACTATGACCTTTTTTGTTAACTCAAGTCTGGCTTTACAGTACTTGAAATATTTTAATAAATAAGAGATTTGATAAAAATGTAAAGCTGTCTCATTGGCTTGGTTGGTATGAACTAAATGTAAATCGTTCAACAAATATTGACTTAACAAGACGATCAGATTGATTAGATTGAATCTTTAAGAGTATAAAATGTTGATGGCAATCAATTAAATTATCAGTCTTATTGGTTATTTGGACCAATACGATTGAGGAAAATCAAAAATGAACATTTCTGTACATATTTTGTTGCTTTCTGTTGCCTCAACTTAAATATTATTTGCTATGATAATACTGAATATCACAAAGGTTTTTCAACTTTTGCTGTGATATGATACCAGATTGAAGACGCTCTTGAAGCATGAGTTATGCTTCAAGTCAAAGATCCTTAGAGATGGTAATGAAAACGTGCTTGTTGTTGGTCTTCATTAACAGTGAATTGTTCAATAAATATTGACTAAACGAGATGAACAGATTGATTAGGTTGAATATCAAAGAGTATAAAATGTTGATGGCAATGACATTAAATCATCAGTCTTCTTGGATCAATCGAAGAAAATCAAAAATGAACATTTCTTTTTATATTTTGTTACTTTTTGTTGTCTCAACTTGCGCTAGCAAACTTCAACCAAAACCTTTGGGTAAGTTTTTGTTTATTAATTATTAATGTTTCAGTTATCTAATTGCTGAATGATTTCTCTTGATTTTCTATTCTTCTTTGTGTCAGGATTAAAGGAAACCAAGCGATATGTGAATGAGTACTCTAGCATTGATGCTTCTGGAATCCAATCAAGTCTTGACTCTACAACCCAATTGAAGACTAAAGTTGTGCCTTTACCAATTGCCTCTTTTATAAGGAAGACCAGATCGCTGAGAAGTCCTTATCTTCGAACCTTGGTGTTTCGACGTGAAAATGAAATCTGTTTCTCAAAGTATCCTAAATTGGTGTGCAAACAAGGTGAAACAGCAACAAAAACTGAAACAAAGGAGATTGATTTGGTTTGTTTCGGAAAGAATCAACATCCACTTTACGAAAAATTGATTACTGAAGTTGATAGTCGTGTAATCACTGAACTTGCTTCTCTTGACAGAACTGAAACTTATACATACAATTCACCAACCGAGTGCAGCAAATCATGAATCAATTCGAGGAATTAAATGTGTTTTTTCTTTCGCTTTTTTCACTGTTACTCCTTCAAAACCAACATGTTTACATGCTCATGAACACTGATCATTGATATTGATTGTAAAATTGATCTTAAACCGAAAAGCTACATTACAATTGGAATATTCGAGCATTGAAAAAAGCTTTAAACAAATCATTCTCTATTCAAATAAAGTGATTGGTGTAAAAATTCAAGTAGTTTCTAGGTTTATACAATGGGTGCACCAAAAATGATTTCAAATCATATATTATAACTTCTATTTAAAAATTTGAGTAATCCTATTGTCAAGTCAAATGTTGCGATTCAATGGCGAATCCAATCTTTTTTTCGTTAAAACATAACAATCAACATTCAATTTATTAACTGTTATGATTGTTTGCCATATTTGAGTTGAACAGGTCTTCAAAGTTATAACTTACAACTAGACTAATCTAAAATTACAGTATTCGTGATCTTTGTCTAATTAAGATTTATACCTTGAACAGCAATGTCTAGTGAAATATCAGAGATGATGAGGTATTATGATTGTGTATCCAAACTATCTTGACCATAAAGTTCATGAGTCTAGGTCAATTCGTTCGGCTTCTAAAGAGTGTTACGTGAAGTCCTGCCAATGAAATCTTAACCCTTATCATTGGTTGAACATTTTCATCTTTTACAGTTATTTAATCTCCATTCGGATTAGCCAATTGGCATGAATGACACGCAACACCCTTTAAGGCAATGGGAGCAATGTTGAAATAAAAGTTCAATGATTCGAGTCTGATTATTTTTTTTTGGTAATTTTTCAGCAAACACTTTGCTATCAAATCATTATTTTATATTGAATTTTCATGCTTATATTCAAACTGATGAAACTTTAGAAATCAGTAGTTCCAAACTATTATGCTAATTAATCTCTGTTGTCGGAATTTGCAGCTAATATTACAGATGATTGCAATTACAGCAAAATTTGATTAACCAGACTTAAAATCAAATTTGATTTGCAAAACCCAATCATTTCAACTGATACATGCAAAACTCTGAAAATATGAATGAATAAAATATTCTCATGTGTCGAGCGTAAAAAGTGCAAGGCTTTCAGACATAAATTGAGACATGAAACATTCAATAACCGATTTCTTGTTTTGCTCAAGATTAAAGTGATCACATCTTATGTAATTGTAATAACGTTAATAACGCGTTTAAGGTGAGTGTCTATTCAATTACAAACACTTGTATTTATGATTCAATCATGTTTATCAATAACTATTTCAATTTATCATCTGAATCAAGGTCAATGTCGCATTTTAGTTACAATCAAATAATTTGAGATTGAAAATGCAAATTATACCAAATAAAGTGCAGACTTTCGTCTCAACCAGTCTCGTCTCAGTCGAAGTTTCAACTCAGCATAAAAATACTATTCTTAGGAACATGTGTGCTTGTACTCTTGCTCAAGTTTATGTATGTCTTTATTACGATGTATTTGACTTTATGTTGAGCTTTTACCTAACATTTACGTTTAATTAAAAATGCTGTCTAGCATTCAGCAAATTATATCATGATAAATTACTTAATATGAGTTGTTTTGATGAAACTGTAAACACTCAAATACTTATTTCCCAACATTTACTGTGCTAATACCTAATTGTATTACAAGATGTAATTCATCTGAATCGTAGATCCAAAGAGCTGTGATAAAATGTGAAGATCACTTATTATATTAATTTCAATTGTTCAATAAATATTGACTAGACAAGATGATCAGGTTGATTAGGTTGGATCTTAAAGAGTATAAAAAGTTGATGGCAATAACATTAAATTATCAGTCTTCTTTATTTGGTTCAATACGATTGAAGAAAATCAAAAATGAACATTTCTTTTTATATTTTGTTACTTTTTGTTGTCTCAACTTACGCTAGCAAACTTCAACCAAAACCTTTGGGCAAGTTTTTGTTTATTAATTATTATTGTTTTAATTATCTAATTGTTAAAATGATTTCTCTTTTCTATTTTTGTTTGTGTCAGGATTGAAGGAAACCAAGCGATTTGTAGATTCTGGCATTGATGCTTCTGGAATCCAATCCAGTTCAAGTCTTGATTCTACAACCCAATTGAAGACTAAAGTTGTGCCTTCACCAATTGCCTCTTTCATAAGGAAGACCAGATCGCTCAGCGATCCTACTCTTCGAACCTTGGTGATTCGACGATGGAATGAAATTCGACGACGAGAAATGGAAGTCTGTTTCTCTAAGCATCCTATATTCCAGTGTAAATCAGGTCAAACAGCCACAAAAACTGAACCTCGTGAGATTGATTTAGTTTGTTTCGGAAAGAATCCAATTGAGAAATTACTTTCCGAGAAATTGCTCAAAGAAGTTGAAATTCATGGAAGCACTGACCTTGATTCTCTTGACGGAACTGGAACTTATGACCACGATTCACCAATCAAGTGCAGATCATAGGCAATCAAGTCAATCAAGATCAAGTGCAATTCGAGGAATTAAATGTGTTTTTCTTTCTTTTTGTTCACTGTTACTCTTTCAAAAGCAAAATGTTTACATGCTCATGAACACTGATCATTGATATTTATTGTAAAATTGATTTTAAATCGAAAGCTGAATTATATTAGGTTGTCCCGATCAAAGCGGGAGCGACTAAAAGTGGAATATTTTCTGATCTAGATCGTGGTCATTTATAATTTTGAGTTTATTCGAAAGGTAATTTTGTCCACTTCAAGATATCATAATTTAAAACTCTCTAGGTCAGTGCTGATTAAATAGAAAATTCATAATTCATTAAAGAGGAGAATTTGCATAGGGAAAATTAACATGGGAAAATTGAAAAAAATGAAAAATTTTCACGAAATCGAAGGGTACTCATGACTTCAAAATCATTTGCCGCCTGTTTTGGTGCGAATTGTGGACTTTTGATATTGATAAATTTATATTTGGACTTTATGCACACCGAAAAATCTGAATTTCGACCTCAGAACACATGTTTAAAAAAAATAATACAGAATAAAAAGGCCACTTTTTCGATTTGACCTTTTCGCTCTTATTCACGTTTCTCTAACAATTCGAATTTTATTTGAAAAAAATGAATTGAATTTAGGGTGTCTGAGTAAATGGCCTTTTGAATGAGCTAAAGCATATGATTATGTACCATATATGCCGAAAGATATGTCACTTTTAGTGTCTCCCGCTTTGATCGGGACACCGTAATAATACAAATGGAATATTCGAGCATTAAACAAGCTAAAAACAAATCTTTCTCTGTTCAAATAAAATGATTAGTTTAATAATTCAAGTAGTGTCTAGATTTATACAATGGATACACCAAAAATGATTTCAAATGAAGCAGCTTTTATTTTAACTAATTGTCAAGTCAAATGCTGCGCTTCAATGGCGAAACTAATCTCTTTTTTGTTAAAACATAACAATCGCCATTCAATCTATTTACTGTTAAGATTGTTTGAAATATTCAAGTTAAAAAGGTCTTCCAAAATAACTCACTAATCTAAAACTACAGTATTCAAATAATAATTTGATTAAATAAATTAATTGTCCAAATAGGTTAAGACCTAATATTCCGAAAAGTATATCAGGGCACAACTCTCTGAAGCCATAGCTTTTGCACTTTTTAATCAACCAACAATAAACCATAACAACAACCTTAGAGATTGTAATGAAAATGGGCAGAGTCACAGTGAAGATGGTCTTCATTAACAGTGAATTGGTCAATAAATATGACTAAAAAAGATGATCAGATTGATTAACTGGAACCTTAAAGAGTATAAAATGTTGATGGCAATGACATTAAATCATCAGTCTTCTTTATTTGGATCAATACGATTGAAGAAAATCAAAAATGAATATTTCTTTTTATATTTTGTTGCTTTTTGTTGTCTCGACTTGCGTTAGCAAACTTCAACCAAAACCTTTGGGTAAGTTTTGTTTATTTAATTGTCATTTTTTCAATTCTCAAATTTTTGAAATTTCTCTTCATTGTCTATTCTTATTTATGCAGATTCAAGTATTGGTGCTTCTGGAATCCAATCCAGTTCAAGTGTTAACTCTACTAATGTTGAGACTTTGCCCATTCCCTATCTTATAAGGAAGACCAGATCGATTACCAATTCTAGTTTTAGAACCTTAGTCATCCAACGAAGAAGTGAAACCTGTTTCTCTAAGTACCCTGTAAAGATGTGCAATCCAGGCGAAAGTGCTTTGCAAACTGAATCTAAGAAGATTGAATTGGTTTGTATAGAAAAGAACCGACATGCATTTGTTCAAATTTTGGCTGAAGAATCTAAAAAACGGATCGTTACTGAAGTTATTGATCTTTACAAGACTGAAACTTATACTTACCATCAACCAACCAAGTGCAGCAATTAAAGCATCAGTTAGGGAAATTCCTTCGGCTCTTTTCCTTCCTTTTGTTCTGTTTCGTTCTTCTTGTTGTTCTGCCCATTCAAACTGCATATACAATCGAGTCCCTGCAATTGTCCATCAGTTGTACGAGGCCAAATGAGGCGCGACAATCGAAAGGCACCAATAACAATTACTAATCAAAACACAATTCAATTCATAATTATGGTTTTTTTATTTATAAGAGATGGTGCTGGTATCGGATGGACAGCTTTAGAGACCGACAAATTCAGTGACTCGACTGAATTTTTATCATCATAAATTTAGCTTTTAATTTAGGAATGAAAGTATTAATGCATTCGAATAACGGTTTGATCAAATAAAGTAATTAAAAGATCACAAGACTTCGCCCAATTCCTCTCTACAATTTATTCATCCAACTAATTATAATGACATAGTGAAATCAGCAAAAATGAACTACTCGCATCAATTTTGCTATCAACATCAAATGACATTACAATAGCATGAAAGAAGCCAATGCTTTTGATGAATATCAAAATTGTATATTGGTTTGGTTTGGATTGATGAACATGAGACAAATAATGCAACTAGCTAACAATTTTTTATTAATTAATATTGACAAATGGACCTGAAAGGTCGGTTACGGTAGCTATCTGATTAGAAGGCTGCAATACTTGCTTTCACTACAAGTTTTTTAGTTCGTATCAAGGACCGATCTTGTATGTCCTAGCTGGCTTGTACATGCACAAAGTGTTGAAGAGATCTCTTGAGAGATGGAACACAATTCAATGAAAATACTGAGAGTTAACTGAAATAACTTTATTGAAATTAAATCAAAATTAACTGAATAGAAGAGCTTCATAAAGAAGGTTGAATATTTCTTGAGAAATAAGGTTTTAATTATAACAATGAAATGAACAGAAGGGTGACTTACAAAAATTGAAAGTGAATTAAAACAGAGGGAAAATTGGTTTTATACCAATGTTGAAACAAAAGGATAATTTTGGAGGGAATAATTAGAAAGTAAAAAGATTTCTCTGTCTTCAAATGTCTGACTGTTAGGTTACAATACTGGTGACAAACTTTTCTTATCTCTAATTAGCATTGCTAAAGCTACAGTACTTTTAACCATTACATGTCTTGAGACATAGATATCTCTAGAGAGATAAGGGTAGCCTTAATAGTGCTTTATGGCTTAACTAAGGTGAACCATGAGTTAAAAAGCGAGTCAAAAAAGAAAGGTAATTTTAACACTCTTTCTTTTTGGAGCTTATTTTTCAACCTTAAATTTCTTGTTTTGGTCTAACCAAAATTGTGGTCAGATTTGCATGGATTAGTTCAGTTAAGCACTTCTTGTGATGGATTACAATTTTCGAGATGCACTAATCTTTGAGTATGGCTAATGGACAGAGGGAATCAATATTGCTTGAGCAATGAAAAACAATTTAAGTTTATGAAAAACAATTATAATTTGAATGAAAATGAATGAGAAAAAGATTGAATTCAGAGATTCAAAGTCAAAAGGAGAGATGCATTGAATTAAATTCAGTAATCAGAATTTTACCCTACACTTCCCTGAATTTAAGACCTTGATCCTTATTGAATTTAGATTGATGCAGCTCTACTTGAAGCTGAATCTCGGGATGAGGATCTTTGTCTTGTAGGATAAAAGATGTGGGAGCGAACTTGTGATGGTCCAATCTCTCTGGCTTGAATGACTGTATTCCTTGAACTTGATGATCCTGAAGATCTTGATTGGGTTGACCGATTGGAATAATTTGATGTATCCGATTGATACTGAATTCTTGGTAATCTTTGTAGAGGGCTCGGTGGAATAGGAATTGGTATGATTTTTCCTCGGCTATATCTGTCTGATGGTGGATTAGAAGGTGATGAGGAAGAAGAGGAGGAAGAAGATGAAGAAGAAGATGAGGAGGAAAAAGAAGAATGTGAAGAAGAAGTTGAAGTTGTTGAGACGGAGGAAGAAGAAGTTGAATCTGAAGTTGTTGAAGTTGTTGAAGTTGAGCCTGAAAGTGATACCGGAGATGATCTTGGGTTTGATGCTGGAGGAGATGGAGTTCTGAGAAGATCAGCAATATAAGAATAAATTGAAGAGGAAGGAGATGCTGGTGCATCGAATTCAATGAGCGGCGGCGGGAAATCAGGGTTTTGCTCTTCACCACTGACATGTCTTCTTTTCCTTGAGTTGGAATCAGTGTCAGAATTAGAAGTAGCTTGAGCTACATTGTCATCAGACCAATTGGAATGAATTGAATCAGTTGATTGTGATGAGGAGGAATGTTGAGGGGAAGCCGGACTTTGAGGAATCTGAACAGGGATAAGTGGAATGATTGGTTGATTGGAGTCCGAGTCTGAATCATCGGTTAGATCGATTAGAGGGAGATCTAGTTCAGGTCGAGGGCTATTTGAAGGTGCAGGTGGAATGTATTCTGGAGGTTCAGTACCGTTAAGACCAAAATCTTCTAGAAGTTGAACTGAGTCAGAGGAAGTTGAAGATGCAGAGCTAATTGAACGAACTGAAACATTACAGTCAGAGCCATAATTGGAATATTGAGATGATGCTGGAGAAGATGAAGGAGGAACGCAGGGGGCCTTGAATTCAGGTTTACCATGTCTTAGGACATATGACCAATCTGCTGGCCAACGAGCTTGGTTGGTTTCAACTCGTTTTCGATAAATTTGGAGAAGTCGTGAGACTTTAGCATTTCCACAAGTACGGGTGATGTTCTCATGGTTAATGCCTCTGAATTTTGATGCCATTGTTTCAATTTCTTGCCAATGAGCCATGTAAAGGTTCATTCCAGTAATGGCTTCAACTGCTGGAGAGTGTGGTTCAGCTTTAATAGTGAAACCAGGAAGCATTAAGAATGCAACTAAAGATAAAGCGGCAGGAGAACCAGCGTAAGGAGAAAAGAATTGAGTAATCTCCCTGAATTTATGCTGTAATGCATAAATTTCATCTTCGTGTAAATCGAGAGAATGCATTAAATTTATAAGGCCAGAGCCTATGATAGCGGTAGCAGAGAGGAAGAATGCCAAAAGTTGGTCTCTGATTGATTCAAATGATTTTGCTCCTTTGATATCTTTAGGAGTTAACCCATGAAATTGGGTATCCATATGATCAACGTGATCATGTCGAATTAAAGATTCGTAGACAATATTGCGGTATCCATCCACAATAACGACCCATACAGGACGTGGTCGCATGGCTTCACTATAACCATCAACAGATACACCAGCAATACGACAGTAAGCCATATGAACGCAAAACGTAGTTTCAGGAGAAGGATGGAGTTTGATATTTTCTTGAATCAATCTATCAGTTTTGACTCTAAGGGTTGGCATACGAATAGTAGTGAGGGAATGAAATTCTCGAGTTGCTACTGCGAGTTTATTTGCTCGATTGGTTAGATGTTTTTGACTTGTGGTGGAGGGAAATATATGTTCCATACGGAATCCACGCATAGAAGGAAAATGATGCTTAGCCAATTCAAAAAGTTTTTCAATTTGTTCAGGAGATAGTCTTTCCAGAGGGTTAATTTTGATAAACGGAGTTAGTCTATCTTCGGTATCAGGAGCTACGGTTTTTTGATAACTAGGAGTAAACTTAGGAGGAAATCCTCGAGCTACTTTTACCCATTCTTCCGAATCAGTGAGAAGGTAGAAGGGGACATTGGACCAAGTGATAGTGTGGGGTCGAGGTTTAATAACCTTAGGATCTACTTTTGTTCCTTTAATAGGATCTAATCCAACAATATGTTGGACAAAGTATTCACCTTCGGAAAGAGGATGAGTGGGATCTTTGATTTGCTTAGTAGCATCCCAAAAACCTAAACTGAAATTAGCAATAGATCTGATTGCAATTGGCTGAAGGTAAGGATCATTGGGATTCTCATCTTTCATGTGAGATAAACAAGCCCAAAGCTGCATTTTCTCATACCACTGATTGTCGTGGGATCGATGATTTTCAGGAAGGTCGAAGTTTTGTGCATGAAAGTGATGCGGGAGGAAATTTTTGATGCTCTTAGGAGCCTTTTTGAGTTCTTCACGAACTGTTGGAGTAATTATTTCTTTAATTGGGTTATCGAGAACAATTTGTTCACTGAACAAACCTAATCTACAGCCTAACTCATGTTTAAGAAAGAGTTCAGGAGGAAAACTTTCAGTGCACAAGATTCTTCGACATTTGAAAGTGGATTTATTATAAATTTCGAGGGTCTTTTTATTTGAGAGGGATTGAATAAAAGGATAATCATCTCTTTGCGAGTGATATTGAATGCATCGTGGATGAATGCAGAGGAATTGATCATTGTGAGCAAGGGGAAGAAGTTTCAAAGTCCAAACAAGTTTTCTTAACCAGTGAATGCATTCAAAACAATAACAAGATTTACATGATCTACATTCGAGAGGCTGAATAGCATATTGTTCACACAATATACATCTAATTGATTCAGCAATTGAATCGAATTCAGGGTTAATTATGTTTGCTTTAATAACTCCATGAGGAACTGGAGGAAGCGAAATTGTTTTAATTTCAGGATTGTTATAAACGTTATCAAATATCTTTTGCCTAATCATTTTATCAAAATCTTGTTTAATTGTTGAGAAAACTTGAGCTTTCTTTTTAACTATTTCTTTTACTTCAAGAAAATGTTCATCTGAACAGAAATAGGGTAAAGGAGCAGTAGGAAGAGGTGCTGGATATTCGTTCTTAGCAAAAGGATAGTCAGCGGGTTTGAGATATTTATTAGGCCACATTTTGCGGCAAGTATTGATTTTAGGAGGCATAGGAGTTGGACGGAAGGGAAATCGAGGTAACTGATTCGAAATACTAGGGTTAAAGTTTGAGGACTTACTGTTACCAATTTGAACAATTTGAGAATTATTTGAAATGAGAGGTTCAGGACTTGACTTCTTGGTCGAATCAGTCTTAATCTTGACTCCAGAAGTAGACGGCATTTTCATCATATTTGACTTCTTCGCGAAGTTTTTTTGATTCCATTGATTTGGAGGTTCCTGATAAGTTTGATGAGCGAGTGTGTCAGGATAAGTTGAACTGGGTGGACGAGGTTCACGGCTTAATCTGATAGCCAAAAGTTCTTCTTCATCAGCACTTTCGTCACTTAAAACATTTGACTTAAAGTCATAATTGTCTTGATTGTACTTTTTGTTTCGTGGAGGTGGAGGTGGAAGCATTTTCGATTCACTCGAATTGTCTCGACTGTTAGATGGAGTTGGATTAGTCGATCGGGCAAAGCGTTCAGACAAATTTGAACTTGTATCACTTGAGTGATGAGCTAATCGTTGATGCACATAAATTACAGAGTTTGGATCATCGGCGAAACGAGCTCGAACCAAATGTTCATCAGGGAACTTGTTCAATGTTGGTGGTGAAGGAGATCGAATGTCTCGAGAAGGTCTTGATGGAGGAGTAGGAACTCTAATTGTTTTTCCAGAAGGAAGAATCTTTTCGATTATGGTTTTCTTAGCGGGATTCATAGTTAAAGGAATGATAAACTTGAGGGAATCGGAAACTGAATATGAAGGAACAACTGAGTTTGATGAAATAGTTCTTGAGAACTGATGAATGGGAATCAAAGTTAAATATTCACAAAGAATAAGTTTGAAATGATGATAAAGTTTTAAGAAAAACTTGAATTGAGTTCTAGAGAACTGGTGAATTAGATATCCTTTGAAGGATGAGTTTGAAATTTTCACAAAAGAAAAGAAATTCTTGAAGAATTTGAAACAGTTTTCAGAAACTGAAAAGGTCAACTGAATTAGCAATAACAATTGCAGTAAGAACTTAAAGTTCAGAACAGGTAAAAGATTAAGTAGAAGTTGAAAGTTGAAAGTGAAAATGGAAGGTAAGTTTGTGGTCGGATTAGTGGTAAAGAGTGAAATGAAGAACTTGAAAATTTTTCTAAGGATTAAAAGATGTCTGAAGAAGACGAACAGTAAAGTGAAAGGCTGAGGGAGTCTATTGTTTTAGCTTTGGTACCATTGGTACAAAGGGGGAAAATTTTTTCTTTCCCTTGATTGCGAGGACAATTTTGATTGGCTGAAAAATCGGTTAAAGCAAAGTTTGATATGGGTAAGAGTTTATCATTACCAGGCTTTGTTAACTCTACCGATGATAAAGCATAAAATGAATATAACACATAAGTGTTGGCGCCTAAATTTAGGTTTCTTATCTGGGCTCTGGTTAGTCTCTTAGTAATATCATTTGAATGATTAATTAGATTTTGATTTTGGTGGGAAATTTCTCTATCTGCTGTTACATATTTTTTTCTGGGTTTGGGCTTCTTTGCTTTTATGGGAAATTGATTTTCAATATAATTAGAGTTATCAGAAGTTTGTCGAGAATTTGAATTGAATTGAATTATTGAATTTGAATCAATATTTGAATTTTGGCTTTCGGAATCTAAATTGTTTAAATCTAATATCTTTTGAGAGATTGATTGAGAATCTAAACTTGGGTTAATTGTATTAGTTTGACTTTCACTCTGAGATAAATTCGGTTGGCTTTTTCTGGTTTTAAATATATCTTTGTAACTATGATTTTTGTAACTAAATTTTCTGAATTTGTAGTTGAATTTGAAGTCGTTTGAGCAACAGAGGAATCAAAGGGAATTTGGAGAAATTTGTTCAAATTGAAATCATCTTTTGAGATGATTAAGGGGGGCTCTAATTGTTCTGAATTTGAAGTTGATTCTTGAGAATCAGTTGAATTAAAATCTAAATCTAAGTCTGCATTTGAGTTTGAGGAATTAATATCACTTAAGTGATCATCTAAACTATCTAAATCATTGGTTAAATCTGTTTGGCTTAATTCTGGTAAATTAGAGAGGTTGAAGTTTTCTGATTCTAAATATGTTTCAGGACTGAAATATTGATTTTTCAATTTAATCATTCTATCATTGAGCTCACCTCGATAAAGTTTTGTATTAGATACGTTTGCACTAAACAAACCTAAATCTTCAGTTTCTAACAATAAAATTGATCCTTTTTGGATTCCACAGACTAAGTAAGGGCCATGAAACTTTTCACGAAATTTCTTTGCTAATTTAGGATCTACTGATTCATTCTTAACAAAGACAAAATCGCCTAAGCGATATGGAGAAGACTGATGTAAACTTTTTGTTCGATTAATTTGGTAAAGTTGTTGAGAATGAAGTCTGGCGAAGGCTAACTTTCTAGCTTGATTTACATTAAAGTAATTAGCATCAGGGAAATCCAATAGATTGTCTAAAGGTTTTCTCGGATGTCTACCATAAACTAAAAAGTAGGGACTAAAGCGAGTAATTTTGTGGACTGATGTGTTAATTGCAAATAAAGACGCTTCAAGCGTATTTTTCAAATTCTTAGTTGAATTAGCTATCACATACGATCTCAATCTTTCAGCAATCGTACGATTACATCGTTCGACAATGCCTTGAGATTGAGGATGGTAGGGGTTTGATTTCTCATGTTTCACTCCATTTTCCTTGAGGAACTGATGTACGGCTTCAGAAGTGAAGTTCGTACCTTGGTCAGTTTGTATGACTTTTGGAAAACCATAAGTTTGGAATAGGGATGTTAATAAGGCTATAACTGTAGAAGCTGTTTGGTTGTTAGTAAGCTTTGCGAAAACATATCTCGAAAGTATGTCTACTAATACAATTATGTACTTTTTAGTTTGATTAACCACAATAGGGCCTTGAACATCCAATTCAAATCTTTCAAAGATTTCTTTAGGAATGGGTTTAACTGAGGGATCTACATAGATGACATTTGTAGGCTTTGCAATTTGACAGATGATACAGTTGTCACAGAGTTGTTTGACCATATCATATAAGTATTGGCACCAGAATCTTCGTGAGATTTGAAGATATGTTTTCTCAGGGCCAAAGTGTCCACCTAAGGGGCTCTCATGTTCATAGGAGAAGATATCTTTCAGGAGTTGAGAGTCGATTACCAGACGAGAACCAAAGGGAGTATTGATGTCTTTCCGATAGAGTAGACCATCTCTAATAACATAGCGTTTAACAGCAATTGGATCATTAGAGTGATAGAGGGTGATAATTTTTTGAATGTCTGCATTGTTAGATTGAGTGGAACGAACTTTGTCTTTCCATAAACTGAATTCGGAGGGAGTTGGATTGGAAGATTTCTTGATGTGTGAAGTTTCAGAACTGGTTGAATATGAAATTGCTGGAATACAATTTAAATCATTTGAGTGATGTAGTTCATCGAAACAAAGTGCATTTAGTCCAATATCGTAATAGCGATTATCTGAGGGATCAGTGACGTAGTCAACTAAATAAATGCGATCAAGAAACTCTTCTTCAGGGTCAATGACTTTACGATGAGACCAGAAGTTTTGGTAACGAGAGAAACAATCAGGAGGATGAGTTGAGCCTTTTTTATAAATTACTTTAAAGTTGTATGTTGACAACATAATTGACCAGCGCTGCAATCGGGAATTTTTGAAGTTTACTTTTGTTAACTGGCAAAGAGCGTGATGGTCTGTCTCGATGAGAAATAAATCTCCTTCGAGGAAATGATTAAATTTGTTAACTCCAACGAAGATAGCTAACAGCTCTTTTTCAGAGACGGAGTAATGTTTTTGATACTTTTGGAGTTTTTGCGAGTAAAATGAGAGAGGAAGCCAATCTTTGACTTCTTCGATGGGTGTAAGTGAATTGTATGAAGGGGATTTTGGATCTTCTTGAAGAAGGATACCTCCAACTGCATGATCTGAAGCATCAGCGGAGATTTTTCTACGGAGTTTAGGGTCAAAATGAACAAGCATTGTAGTAGAGATGAGTGAATTTTTAAGGGTATCGAGGACTTGTCTATCCTCAGGAAGGATACGGAATCTTTTTTCTTTTGAAATGAGGCGATAGAGAGGAGCAGCTAATGTTGAAAAGTTTGGAATGTATCGAGAGAAGTAGTTGTAGCAACCAAGTATTGATTGCAATTCGCGGACATTGCGAGGATATGGAAGGTTTTTCAAAGCTTCGACTTTCTTGGGATCAGGTCTTATACCTTGTCCAGAGACAAGATGTCCAAGAAGAAGGATTTCTTCAAATCCAAAGTGACATTTCTCAAGTTTTACTTTGAGATTGTATTCTTTGAGTCGATTAAGTACGAGTTCGGTATTAGCCATTAAATCAGGAAAATCTTTTCCTACAACTGGAACATCATCAAAATATCCAATACATTTTTGATAAATCAGTCCTTCAAGGACTTTATTCATGAGGCGCTGGAAAATGAAAGGAGCGCTTGCTAGACCCATAGGCATACGTTTGTAATGGTATTTACCATCAGGGGTTACAAAGACAGTCTTTTCTCGTTCTCCAGGCGGTAGCTCGATTTGATGGTAACCTTGAGCTAAATCAAAAATGTTGAAGTATTTACCACCACGTACGACTTCCAAACAGTCGTCAATACGAGGCATGGGGTAACGAGGAACCTTGGTGATTCGATTAAGTTTTCGGTAATCAATTACCATACGAAAACTTCCATCTGGTTTCGGAACCAATAATGATGGAGATCCACCAGGAGCGGTACTATGTTCAATAATATCGTTGGCTAACATTTCATCAATGATCTTTTTAAACTCGAGTCTTCTGTGAATCGCACAATTGTATGGATTCTGATTGGGAATCTCTTGATTATCTAAATCAATTTGAACAGGACAAACAGAAGCTGGGACGAGTCCTAAATCATTCTTTGATTGTGAAAAACTCGATTGAAAGGAATCAATTAGGTCAACTAATTGTTCTTGCATGGGCTTTGGTAAATCAGGATTGATTTTATCTGCTATTTTCTCTCTAAAAGGTTGAATTTTAATTTCCTTATACTCTTCAGGAGTATGGAAATCGCATTTTGCCATTAATGCTGCGGAGGAACTTTCGATTTGAACAGGAATTTGAATAGGTTGTTTAGGACGAGTGTCAAGAATGTAATTTTCATCAGTATTATTAGCAGGAAGAGTAGTTTTCTCGAATATTTGTTGAGTCTCTTCAGGAGTACAGAAGCGGAATAGGAAAGTAGGATCAAGCGGGGTTGAATTGAAATTTTCAGAGCAAGTGGTTGTATAATTTTCTCCATCGGATTTGAGGGTAAAATAGTAAAGATGAAGGAATGCATTACCAATGAGACATACGGGTTCAAATTCATTTACGATATGAATGCGTAAAATTCTTGATTCAGCCATCTGCGGATGTTTAACAACAGCATATGCAAATCCATGGGATGGTACATACTGTTTAGCAGCAATTCCCTTTAACGATCTTGAATAAGGGATGATATGAACACCAAGTTCTTCGGCAACTTTAGCGTCAATGGCTGATAAGGTTGAACCAGTGTCAAGCAAAACTCTGCCTTCTCGTACGAGTTCACGAGTAGGTTTACAAAGTCGGAAAGTTGCTTGAGGCATGTGACATAAGTTAGTGTCGCCCAACTGAGTTAGAAGTGGAACAGTTGGAACTGACGAGAGGGTAAATGAAATACCGGCGTCTCTTATAGCAGCGGTACGAGGTTCAGGAGGAAGAGTTGTAACTAAATTTGTAGAAGATGATGGAGTTATGTTCGGAGGGGAAGTTGCACTAGGGGGTGCAGTGATTGCTCTAATATTTGGATTTGGGCGAGAAGAAGCTTGATTGTTTTGATTTTGAGGTCGGGTCCTACAATTTTGAAGGGTATGCTCTGTACGTTTACAGTAATTACAGAAAAGTGAGGTTGAATTGGAATTGGATTGAGTAGGAGGACGATAAGGTTGAGATCTATTGTTTTGATTTCTATTATCTGGTTTTCTGGTTAACAATTGGTTAACACTAGAAGTTCGAGGGGGTTGAGAGGAATTAGTTTTATTTTTGTTATAAGTTTTGGATTGCTCGGCTTCGAAATGTTTACGAATGAGTAAATTAGTAATTTTAGGAAGGTCATCATTGATGCCTAAAGTATTGACTTCGGTAAGAATATAATAAGGAAGATGGTTTAGGAGTTCATGTTTAAAGATTTCTTCTGAATATGTACCTACAGCTTTAGTAAGCGAAGTTCTTAATTTTAACAAGAAGGTATTGGGATGATCGGCGAGGTTATATTTAAGTTGTCTTAGCTGGAATTGTGCAGAATACTGCATTGCAGGGGTTTTAACTGCATTGATTAATGTTGTTAAATATTCCCTATAAGTTCTGATGGTAGGATCTAAAGTTTTAGAAACAGCTAAAAGTTCATGGGCTAAAGACTTTTTAAGACATCTTAAACGAGTAGCATCGTCAACATTTTCTTGAGCGAGTCGTTGCTCAGTATTAGTGATAAAATCAAGAGCATCTTCACCTTTCTTAAATTCAGTAACATGAGGATCTGGTTTCAAGTTAGATAAAGCATGAAGGAATATTTGAGAATTGAATTGTGATTCATTTTGAGGAGGGGAAGCATTACTAAATAATGGAGAAGGTTGAGGAATCGGAGATTCAGGAGGGTCAACAATATTGGCACCTAACGCATTCAATATTTGAATAAGTTTGCGTTGGTTGGTAGTGGGAAGAGGGATGGAAATAATTTCATTGAAAGTTGTTCGAAGCATTGCTTCGCGATTACGACCTAATGTTCTTATGATGGTCTGAATTTCTGCCTCGGTAAAACCACTGCGTCGACATGAAGCCATCCAATCGGGAACTTGAAATGTTGTTACCTCTTCGGTTGGTAAACTTTCGATGTCTTCATCGCTGAGCGAATCTCCAAGCCATATTAGATGTGTTTTAATACATTCAATCAATCGCTTTCTGGCCAGGCAAGCAATTGGTGTACTAATATGCCAAGAAGTTAAAGTTTCGGTAACATTGTCAGGAGTCATTTCAAATACAATCGGAGTGTCTGAAGGGACATTGAATTTCTTTCGTCGAGTAGCTGCCATTTATGTTGAATGAGTAATGCAAGTAAATGTTCACAATGATATCACTTTAGTGATGAGTAAAGATGAAAAGTTTTGAGAAAGAGTTCGAAGTGGAACTGGAGTTGAGTTAAAATTGAAGTCGGAATGGAAAGTTTGTGTTTGAATTGGAAGGTTGAGTTGAATTGAGATTCTTGAAGAATGTTCAAAGTTTAAAGATTGAAAGAGTTCAGAGAACTTGAGTTTGAGTTTGAATTAAAATTGAAAAGGATGAGAAGGATTGAGAGTATTCTTTGAAATTTTTGAATTGAATGAAAGATATTGTGTCGGAAGAAATATTCTTTGAGGAATAATCTGAATTAAAAGACTTGATACAAGGTTACCTTATTGGAATGATTAAGTGTAACTGACTGGGAAAGAGATTACGGAGAATCTTTGAATGAGGAGATTTCGATGAATCTTTGAATTTGAAGAGATTGTGGAGAATCTTTGAATTGAATTTGGAATAGTTCACGAGAACTGAATCAGGCACTTAAACACAGGCACGGCGAGTCCGATAAGAGAAGGTCAAAAAGGTCAAATTGAGTCAAGTGGGAAACACAATGAACACACACAGAACTTTAACAGCACGGAAACACAAAAGCGATCCTGCCGAGGTCGCCAAGTGAAAGGTCGGTTACGGTAGCTATCTGATTAGAAGGCTGCAATACTTGCTTTCACTACAAGTTTTTTAGTTCGTATCAAGGACCGATCTTGTATGTCCTAGCTGGCTTGTACATGCACAAAGTGTTGAAGAGATCTCTTGAGAGATGGAACACAATTCAATGAGAATACTGAGAGTTAACTGAAATAACTTTATTGAAATTAAATCAAAATTAACTGAATAGAAGAGCTTCATAAAGAAGGTTGAATATTTCTTGAGAAATAAGGTTTTAATTATAACAATGAAATGAACAGAAGGGTGACTTACAAAAATTGAAAGTGAATTAAAACAGAGGGAAAATTGGTTTTATACCAATGTTGAAACAAAAGGATAATTTTGGAGGGAATAATTAGAAAGTAAAAAGATTTCTCTGTCTTCAAATGTCTGACTGTTAGGTTACAATACTGGTGACAAACTTTTCTTATCTCTAATTAGCATTGCTAAAGCTACAGTACTTTTAACCATTACATGTCTTGAGACATAGATATCTCTAGAGAGATAAGGGTAGCCTTAATAGTGCTTTATGGCTTAACTAAGGTGAACCATGAGTTAAAAAGCGAGTCAAAAAAGAAAGGTAATTTTAACACTCTTTCTTTTTGGAGCTTATTTTTCAACCTTAAATTTCTTGTTTTGGTCTAACCAAAATTGTGGTCAGATTTGCATGGATTAGTTCAGTTAAGCACTTCTTGTGATGGATTACAATTTTCGAGATGCACTAATCTTTGAGTATGGCTAATGGACAGAGGGAATCAATATTGCTTGAGCAATGAAAAACAATTTAAGTTTATGAAAAACAATTATAATTTGAATGAAAATGAATGAGAAAAAGATTGAATTCAGAGATTCAAAGTCAAAAGGAGAGAAGTAGTAAAGGTTGACTATGGACCGGAATGGGAGGAGCCTAATTTTGACCTGCAAAGCAGGTGCAAACATGCCCTAAGGGCATGGCTATTGTTTTTGTTTACAAAAACAAAACAAAAACACATTGTGCCTGAGGGCATTCAGCCCTGCCATAGACCGCCATGTTAAAGGTTTTTCTCGATTTTTTCAAAGACCAAGCATTGAACACACTCGTTTTATATATTGGCAGAAAGAGCGTTTAAAGAGCTTTTGCACAATATATATATCAAGCGTGTACAATGCTTGGTCTTTGAAAAATTCAGGTCCAAATTTTAATTAGGAAATTTTTTAAAAAGTCAATTAATCAAAAAGTAATGATTGACTACACATGATGCTTACATCGTTTTAAAGCCCCTTTAAAGCTCTTTCTGATGGTGCTAAAAAAAGGCAGACTTCTCAGGGTTAGAATAAGCATGTCTAAATAATTACAAAGGAGGTGAATGAATCAAAATAATTTTATTGTATGAAAAATGAAAAGCGCAATCGGTCGCGAAATACAAAATCATTGTTTTTTAGATAAATCCAAAGGTTTCATCTTCTTTGCTTCTGAATCTGAATCTGAATCTGAATCGGAGGAATCAGAAGCTTCATGGAATGCACGTTTTGGTACACGATTCTGTTGTTGTTCTTCTTCTTCATCTTCAGTATCTGAAACAAGATCGATTATTTCCGGTTCAACATTGGCAATTTCCCTGCCAAGCCATAAACAAGTGGAGAGGAATCGGCCACCTTCAGAATCATCAAGTGTAGTTGAGACAGCATTGTGTTGAGGTTGGTAATAATAATCGTCTTCTATGTCGAATATACAATCCAAGCAATATTCTTTTAGCATTTCTGTTGTTGTTCCATGGTCAATTTGGTCGATGATACATCTTATAGTTGATATACAGTCAGCGACTGTCATTTTAATTTGAGATGTTGATGGTGATAGAGAAGACATTTTGCGATGAGTTTAAACAATATTGAATGAAGTGTTCAAAAGATGAGTTGAAACAATAACAAAGACAAGTTGAATGAAGTGTTCAAAAGATGAGTTGAAACAATAACAAAGACAAGTTGAATGAAGTGTTCAAAAGATGAGTTGAAACAATAACAAAGACAAGTTGAATGAAGTGTTCAAAAGATGAGTTGAAACAATAACAAAGACAAGTTGAATGAAGTGTTCAAAAGATGAATTGAAACAATAACAAAGACAAGTTGAATGAAGTGTTCAAAAGATGAATTGATACAATTATAAGGAAAGAATTGCTCGTTTTATACGATTGAAACGTGTTCTATCTCCATTCTCACCCATACTCCCATTTCATTTAAGCCGTTTAACTTTGTTTTTCCGTTGAGAAAGAAAATTAATAAGCTTTTTTTGACATTCATAAAGTTCTTTTGACATTCATGCTCAGTTGCCATAGTTCACCTCCAACTTCAACATTGTTTTCATCATTGTTTCAGTTTCATTGAACATAGCTCACCTTTAACTTCAACATTGTTTTCAATATTGTTTTCATCATTGTTTTAGTTTTAGTTTTTGGTCTTCCCAACATAAATCATCATCCACTTCAACATTGTTAATGTGTTTTGCAGCATTTCACCATTGTTTTAGTTTCTTCAAACATTGATTCTTGTTTACTTCAACATTTCAACATTAACACCATTGTTTTAGTTTCTTCAAACATTGTTCCTTGTTTACTTCAACATTTCAACATTAACACCATTGTTTTAGTTTCTTCAAACATTGTTCCTTGTTTACTTCAACATTTCAACATTAACACCATTGTTTAAGTTTCTTCAAACATTGTTCCTTGTTTACTTCAACATTTCAACATTAACACCATTGTTTTAGTTTCTTCAAACATTGATTCTTGTTTACTTCAACATTTCAACATTAACACCATTGTTTTAGTTTCTTCAAACATTGTTCCTTGTTTACTTCAACATTTCAACATTAACACCATTGTTTAAGTTTCTTCAAACATCTCACCATTGTCTCTTTTTCCCTTCATCTTTGGCTTCAACTTTAAATCATCATCTCAAAGTAAGGTTTTATTAACGTTTCATTAACATCTAGTTTCAGCTTATTCTAGTTATAGGTTAATTAGTGCTAACGCACTCGAGTAAACATTTATTTTTTTGTTTACCTTACAATTCTTTTCTACTTTACCAACAAATTCACTTTCTTAACTTTATAACTTATTTACTTTTCTACTTTACTTCCATATTTAACTCACTCTCAGTTGTTACTTTCATTGTAATCACTTACTTAGCACTTAAATATATATTACTATCTGGATAAACTTTTACTTATATTAGTACTATTGCCATTATCAAATTTGAAAATCCTCTTTATTGAAATTTCTGTGTTTGTTACCACCTTTCCAGCTAATCTTTAAATTCACAAAAACCATGAGCCAGGAATCAGTTTTCAATGTCTCAATTGATTATGAATCAATTGATCAATTAGTTATGGACTTAGCTTTAGAGTGCGAAATTGATGATGAAATTTGCATGGAAGTTGGCGACAGCTATGCAAGACAAGTTTTAGAAGCTGAGTTAGATCAACAACTTAACGATGATATTAATTTTGATGAATGTATCGAAATGCAAAGTTGTTTAGGACATTCATTAGAAGTAAGAGAAGAAACTATGTATGATGCTCAGTTGCCAGTTGAAATGGAAATTGATCTAACTCAACCTTGCCTTGTAACAATGCCTCAAACATCTGATGGAATCATACAGCAAGTTGCTAGTGAACAACCCATTCGTACATCACAAGTAGGTTTTGGAACACCGTCTTCAAATAATGAAAATAGTCATGATCAATCTAGCGAGAGAATTCAAGACATTCAAATAGATTTTGAGGTTACAGAAGAAGGACCTTGGAGGTCTAACCCCACCTTTCACTCTAAAACCAAACTATTGAGAGCCAAACTTGTGTATGATGAAAATAGGATGATTGATTTAATACAAGTTTCTTCAGCTATAGATACAGCATATGAACGTTTTGTAGAAAAACTCATTTCGGACGCATCCTCAAATGATATGATCTACATTACTTTTAGAAATACAAGTGAAAATCGCGAACTTTACGTTGCATTTCTTAAAAGGAATTTCAATAAAGAGACATTTTTAGATAGAGCGTATGCATTAGCACAATCAGCAGGCAGTTTCTTAGATAGTAATATATTTGAAATCAAAGTACAAATTGTAGAGTGCCTTTCAGGAGGAGCCAACAGAATATCACGACTGCAACCAGGGTCACTTCGATCGCATCTCAAAAAAAGTGTTCATGAAATCATTAATGACGATAATCAATGTGGGTATATTGCCATAGCTATAGGTAAATTCCTTGCAGATCTACAGATCGGTGATCCTAATCTCCCCACAAATTGGAAAAATTTGCGAAGACATGAGCGTATTCAGAGAAAACTAGCTGCTGACTTATTTATGTCCCTAGACATGGTATGCGAGACAGCAGTTGATATGAACATTCTGGCGGATATACAAGAAAAACTTGAAAATTATCAAATAATTGTCATCGATCAAAGAACACAACTTAAAATTTTTGGTGGACCTGAACAAGAACGCCAAATTTTCTTGGAATTCACACAGGCAAATCACTACAACGTAATTACTAAGATTGCTGGATACATGGATTGTAATCATTTTTGTACACGCTGTTGGGTCAAAGGAAATAAAGCAAATCACTTCTGTCGCGATAGCTGTTCAAAGTGCTCTAGCGCTTCCCCATGCCGAACTGCAGCGCCAGTTCTGTGTGACATCTGTCACATAGAATTCAATTCCCAAGCATGTTTCGATACACACATTCAAAAATCTATGTGTATCAGAAAGATGAAATGTGAGACATGCTGGATAGTGTACAATGCCGGTCAACCTCATATCTGCGATACATACAAGTGTACGCTATGCAATTGTGATTATACTCATTCCCCCCACTATTGCCACATCAAAGTTTTGGACCCAGAAGAGCTACGTAAAGATGATCAAAAACCATCATTTTTAATTTGTTATGACATTGAATCCATGCAGGTTCCTTTATCAAACTCAGAGTTTGAGCACCAACCCAACCTACTGATAAGTCACACTATTTGCAATGAATGTGCTGACTACAATTCTTTCACTAAAAATTCTTCTAGTTGCGATAGCTGTGGTGAGTTGGAACATATTTTTCAGGGTAGTGAATGTGTGAAAAAGTTCTGTGATTACCTATATAACTACATTGCTCCGATAGCTCACAAAAAGAAAGCAAGAGTCACTATTGTAGCTCATAACCAGAGGGGCTATGACGGGCATTTCATCATTCAAGATTTCTATAAGCGAGATTTCCAAGCAGCACCAAATCTAATAATGACAGGTTCTAAGATATTGTTTGCCTCAATTGCAAATTTACGATTCATAGATTCTCTCAGTCTTTTCATGCAGCCCCTGAGTTCTCTATGTAAATCCTTTAACATCACTGAACTCAAAAAAGGATTTTTCCCCCATCGTTTCAACACTCCAGAAAATCAGAAATACGTAGGACCAATGCCTCAAATTGAATTTTACGACCCCACAAGCATGAAACCTAAGCAATATACAGAGTTCTTACAATGGTACCAACAGCAAGCAGGTGTTGAATTTGATTTCAATAAGGAGATTATAGAGTACTGTAGATCTGATGTCCAGATTCTACAAACATCTATGCTCAAATTCACGACCCTCTTCAAATCGGTCACCGGATTGAACCCAATAACTAGAGGCTTCACTTTGGCATCCATAGCAATGGAGACATTTAGAGCTAACATGTTAAAACCTGAATCTCTAGGTATAACTCCAACTATTGGGTATGGAGATCGCAAACATTCTGTAGTTGGTACTGCATGGCTTGATTCTCAAGAAAAGATGATCGGTAAGAAGATACTTAGAGAGCATAGGATAGGTAACTTCTATGCGGATGGATACATTCCTGAAACAAAGCAAGTGTTTGAGTTCTGGGGCTGCTACTTCCATGGTTGTCCTCTTTGTTACCAAGATAGAACGCACATCATTCGGATGGGGGATCAGGATATTAGCGTATCTGTTTTATTCGATCGTGTGCAAACTAAACGAATTTACTATGCCCATAGAGGGATGACATTACATGAGATATGGGAACATGAACTTGATAAATGTGACCCATACATCAAATCAAGAATTTCTAGCTATGAAATTATCAAAAAAGTTGGTCCCATCAGTATCAGAGAAAGTTTTTTCGGAGGTCGTACTAATAACATCAAATTCCATCACAAATGTACAGGAAATGAACGCATAAGGTACCTAGACTTCACTTCTCTATACCCCTACGTGTTGAAAAAGTACCAATATCCAATGGATCATCCTGAGCTTATTCAAGAAAACTTTGTTGAAATAGATAGCTATTTCGGTTTCATAAAATGTAAAGTTTTACCTCCACGAAATATGAATATAGCTATTTTACCTATGCGAATAGGGAAAAAGCTCTTGTTTCCACTTTGCAGGACATGTGCAATTGAGATGTCACATTCTGTATGTAATCATACCGAGGATGATAGATATCTTACAAATACATGGACATCAATTGAGCTCCAAGAAGCTGTCAAGAATGGGTATAGAATAGTGAAAATTTACCAAATATTACATTATCCAAAACCTGATGAGTCAGATTCTCAATTTGCTTCATATATTCGAATGTGGTTAAAAATTAAACAAGAGGCCAGCGGTTGGCCTTCATGGTGTCAAACCGAAGATGATAAAGCCAAGTACGTTTTCGACTATAAATCTGCTGAAGATGTTGATCTTGATCCATCTAAAATTGAAAAAAATCCTGGCAAGCGTAGTATTGCGAAACTCATGTTGAACAGCTTTTGGGGTAAGCTCGCCCAGAACCAAAATATGCCCAAAACAGATGTGCTGCGTAGTTATGCTGATCTCTGGGGAGTTTTAAATAATCCTGAATTTGAAACTCTAGGTCTGTTTGAAGCAAACCAGGATACAATTATTGTTCAACATAAATTCAATGAGGAATCCATTGAGAAAGTTAACCCGGGTAAGACGAATATAGCAGTTGCAAGTTTTGTTACCGCCTATGCACGATTAGAATTATTTAGATTGTTACAACTAATTGAAAATCATAGAGAAGGAAGAGTCCTTTACTTCGATACAGACAGTGTGGTGTTCATTGAAAGAGATGGAGATCCTGAAATAAAGTGTGGTGACTATCTCGGAGAGTTAACTGATGAGATTGAGCCAGGATGGATCTGCACTCAATTTGTCACGTTGGGACCCAAAAACTATGGATATGAAAGTACTGGCCCTAATGGTGAAGTAAAAGCTACAATAAAAGTGAAAGGGATTAAACTCACTGCTGCAGCTCTCGACATCATTACCATCGAACGCTTAGTTAGCATGATAAGTAACTACATTGAAGGACAACAAGATGAAGTTCTCATTCAACAGTCAAACATAACATCAAACAAGTTTACACATGTTGTTCGTACTCGTTGTTTTGAGAAAATATATCGAGCTGTTTCAGAGAAGAGAAGGATAGATGGAAACAATACCCGACCATATGGTTACAAATCTGAAGAATTTTCGTTAATTTGAAATTTATCTTATAAAATTTGTAAATTATGTGTGAAAAATTTACAAATTTTGAAATTTTCATTTAAGTTTATCAAATAAAGGACACTTGCATTTAAAAAGCATGGTTTATTTTTCCTTCTATTTTTCAAAAGTTGTATACAATTATGAAGTTATGACTAAATAAAGCTCATTTATTTCGATTTTTGCTAAAAATTTTTCTATATTTTCCTCAAAAAGAGGGCGTAGATAAACGTAGAACGACACTTTATAAGCATGCGCCTCCTTCGAATTAACCAGTGAAATTCAGCGAAGACTTCGGGAGCCATTTGCTGCTCCCTCAAAACAGTACTTAAGCACAGCACATTTTCTATTGCCCTCATATCAGTTCTCCTTTTTAAACTCTCCATATACTTTCTAACTTATTTTTAAATATTTTAGTGCCTACACTTGTGCTCTCACTTCATATTTTAAAATGAGTGAATCTAATGACCAAGCTCCTAAACGCTGTCCTGGTAACACTTGGTATCGCATTAGTTGTAAAAGACCAAATGAATTTGAATGACGAAGCCTCCTCTTCCCAACAAACTTCTGAATCTACAAGTGAATACAAGCCTGACTACTCAATTTTCAAATTTGGAGCTCTCGATAAGGATTGGAGTTTGCTCTACCCAACCGATGACACTCATTCTTTTGTTGTTGAAAATGATCTCCGCTACCCTAGTGTTGATCAATATATCTGGAATTGGGTCCGAATCGAGAAAGAGCATTATGAAAATTTGGATGACCATTTCAAAGAACATCTATTTACTCATCTTACTGCTGGATACTATGCTAAATGTAAAGCTAGCCCTGCTACAAGAAAGATGCTCCTCTCAACAGGTTCTAGATTGATTGTGTTCTGCCGCAAAGATGATGAATGGTATTCATGTGGCCTCGATAAGGAAGATGCTAATACCGAAAATCCTGGAAAATGGTGTGGTAAAAACATGGTTGGTCTTGCTTTGATGCATGTTAGAGCTCGTATTCGCGAGGAATGGAAAGTAGAAAATCTTGATGGAAAAGGACAGCGTAAAAGACAGAAGAAAGAGTGAGGATATTTAAAGACTACAATGTTTGTAATCATATGAATGTATTGCTCTTTTTTGAATGTATTACTCTTGCCTAAATAAATCTTCCTTAAAACAATGAATTTTCACAAGTTTGTACATCCTTTCACTTGTATGGTAGCGGGACCAACTTCAAGTGGTAAGACAGTTTTAGTTGAATCAATCTTGAAAAATCATAAAACCATGATTGAGGGCTTATCCTTTGCTCCGAAAATCATCTGGTGTCATGGTCAGATGCAGGATCGATATAAAACTGGCGGTGGAATAATATATCATGATGGATTGGTTGAAGATCCTGAATCATATGAACTTATTGTTGTCGATGACTTGATGAATGAACTTGGAGCAGATAACCGGCTACTTAATCTATTTACGAAAGGAAGCCATCACATGCACATTAGTGTGATATTCATAGTGCAAAATATATTCCATCAAGCCAAGAATATGAGAGGTATAAGTCTCAATTGTCAGTATTTAGTTATAATGAAGAACCCGAGGGATAAATCGCAAATCCATTGCCTTGCTAGACAGCTTTACCCTACCAAATCTAGAAAATTCATTCAAGCATATGAAGATGCTACAAAAGAACCATACAGCTATTTAAAGGTTGATTTGACGCCTCAAACTCCAGAAAATTTACGTATACAAGCTAAAATTCTTGCCACTCAGAAGAACAATTCAACTGTAACCGTTTATGAAATATGATTTCACATGAGTTGCGAGACTCACTTTCAGTCCTTAATGTTGCTGCAAAGATCAAAAGATTGAAACTCAGGCAAAAGTTCTTGTCAGACTACTTCAAGAGAAATCCACAAATATATAAAGCAGTTAAGGAAATCGCTGTTAATCTCGTTCATAAAAATATCCCACTTGATGAAAAGCAGAAGACTAAACTTAGGCGCCATAAAAAGTATATAGTTGATATTGTGAAAGATAAAGCTAAGACCCGGAGACTACGACACGTCACACAATTTGGAGGATATTTACCAATTATAATACCGACTGTATTATCTATAATTTCTTCGCTGATTGATGGCTGAAATAACAAAGAAAGTCTATAAGGTGAACTCAAACGGACATGTTGAAACCCAAAATGGTGGTGCGATTGAGGCCACCTGCAAACCTAAAAATAATTCAAAAACAACCAAAACGAATAATAAAGAAATTATAACTTCAGTGCCTTCTAAATTTTTGATTAATCAAGTCACTGTTATTGCACTTAAACTCGCACTTAAAGGAGCGTATGACTCGTATGGTAGATTAATTTATCAGAAGAAACCACTCATCGGTACAAACATCGTTGATTTGATTCACTCAGTTGTGACTGAAGGAAACTCATGTCCTGGACTTGCAGAATTTTTACAAGTGCTGAAGAACTGCGGCTTAAAACCTTCAACTATCGCCAATAAAAGCATAAGAAAAAAGATTTCTCTAAAACCTTCAACAAAAGATAAGCGAAAAGGCAGCATAATTAAACCAGTCGTGTTTCCAAACATTAATGCTAATTATGAAAGTGATTCTGAATCATGTTTGAATGAAAGGGAACCATGTGAACATTCATCGGAAATACAAACAAACTCACCACCTCCTGAAGCTGTTCAAGAACCCTTAACACCTCATACAGATCCACTTCCGCAGATTCCAGTAAGGAGACTTTCAACAGGAGCTTTGCGCAAAAAGAAACAGAGAAAAGTTAAGAGACTACAGGAACGAAGTCCTTATAACTTGAGAGATGTTAAGAAATGGATCAAGTGGCATGATTGAAAAATTATTATCGGACATTTATTATACTCCAGAGAATCCAGCAAGTTTCGCATCTGCTGATAAACTTTTTCAGGAGGCTAGAAAGATTGATGCATCACTCAAGAAAGACGAAGTGATAGAATGGTTGAAATCCCAACTAACGTATACACTTCACAAACCTGTTAGAAGAAATTTCTCTAGAAATCGCATCATTGTTAGTTCTATTGATGAACAATGGGAAGCTGATCTTGTTGAAATGCAGGAATTCGCACAACAAAATAATGGTTACAGGTACATAATTACTATCATTGACTCTTTCAGTAAATACGCATGGGCGTTTCCAATCAAGCAGAAAACAGCACTCGCTGTCACTAAAGTCTTTACTGAGCTATTCAAATTGAGAAAACCGGTTTCTCTCCGTACAGATAAAGGGAAAGAATTTGTTAATTCAAATTTGCAAAAATTATTGAAAGATAATAATATACGTTTCTACACTTCAAGCAATAGAGATATAAAATGTGCTATAGTTGAAAGATTCAATAGGACATTGAAAAGCAAAATGTTCAAGTTTTTTACTGCAAAGGGTACTCGTAAATTTACTGATGTTCTACAAGCATTGATGAGTGGATATAACAAAAGTTATCATCGTACAATCAAAATGTCACCAAATTCCGTCAATGAAAATAACTCTGATAATGTTTTCAGGAATATGTATGGAGTAGACTCTTTGCGCGCTTTGGTTAGAAAAAATAAACCAAGTCAAAAACTTAAAGATGGCCAAGAAGTTAGAATGAAATACAAACTCAAACCATTTGATAAAGCCTTCTACCCTAATTGGACCGATCAAGTATATAAAATAGATAATGTTGATAAAAATCAAGAAAATGCTGTTTATGAAATAAAAGATTGCGATGGTAATAAAATAAATGATAAGAAATTCTATGACAAAGAATTACAGGCAGTCAACGCTGATTTACATAGAGTTGAAAAAGTAATCCGGAGGAGAATATATAAAGGAAAGATACAATACCTCGTGAAATGGTTAGGTTATCCTGCTTCATATAACTCATGGATCAATTTGGAAGACCTGAAGACATTAACTTGAATGGATCAAAAATGATTTTATTCATTGGTCAGATTTCTACTCTATTCATCATAGTTGTGGCGTCTCTTGTGAACTTATCACTCAACTTAGGGGATCAAAAGCTTTGGATTTCACTACTGTCTATTTCTCTTGGATGTCTTCTGCCTACTCCTAAGATGAATATAAAAAGCAACATTGCGATCGCCTCAGCTAATGATACTGTTCTGAAACCTTGACTTAGTATTTACATTTTGTTTTTGTGTATCGATCTGTGCTGTGTCATAATGAATTCATTTTATCTTACTCTACCAAGCAACACGCTCAATGTATCGGAAAATAAAATATCTGATTTTACAACGTATTTACCTGTCCCATTAAATTTATCTGAAAATTATGAAGTAGCCCTTACTGAAATAACATACACCAAAAGCTGGTTTAATGTACAACAAACCCCTCGCTTTAGTTTATATAATCCTATTGAGATTATCAATGTTAAAGAAATGGGAAAAATCAAACCCTCTTACTATACTTCTCTTCAAAGTCTTGTGCGTATAATAAATGAATCTATAAGAGAAGAATGGGCATTTGAACGAACTATCCTTCCTGAACTGGTTTATGATGAAATGTCACGCTCTTTGTTTATGAGAGAGGGCCGATTATTTGCTGAAAAAAACGATGAACAGGGGATACCTCTACTAGTTCACTTAGGGTATGAGCTTGAAGCCATGCTAGGATTCGAGATTTCCGAGAAAAATTTTAAAGAAAATATGGAATTATTTACTCTATCTGCTATAAACGAGTTCAAACCAAAGATCGCAAATGGTACAGACATGAATGCTGGTATACATTCACTGCTGATATATTCTGATATAGTTTCACCATCAATTGTTGGCAATGTCTACGCAAACTTATTAAGATCAATACCAATTAGTAGTCAAGTGAAACATGGAGATGATGTCAATATGACTTTCACAAAGCCATATTATAGACCAGTTTCTACTACACAAATAGATAGAATCAAAATCAATATAAAGGATGATAGTGGTAAGGATATGGATTTCCGGTTTGGTAGAGCCACAGTAACTTTACATTTTAGAAAGAAATGGAAAGCTATTATTTAAAGCAAGCAGGCGATGGATTACCCATTCAGACTTATGCTGGTATAAAGTATCAGAGAGGATCTGGCTTTTTCGGGCGTGTGTTTTCAACTCATATTCTACCTATTTTAAGATATTTGGGTTCACAAGCCTTAGGTACTGGTAAAGCCATACTCGATGATATAAAGACATCAGCTACGAATAGAGTAATTGATACTGTGAATGAAGTAGCCAAAGAAGCTATAAAAAGAAAACTGCCAAAAAAAGAAGAACAACAATCTGGATCTGGAGTTAAACGTCAAAAGCGAAGTACAAAACGTGAAATATACGATTTTCTAAAATGAATCCAATTCATAAACTTTCGAGTGAGGCTTTTCTTCCTGAACTGGATATATTTACAGTCCCTGCTACTCAAAAATCCATTGAGAGAGGGTATGAAACTCAGCATAGACCCGTTTCTGCCTTAGATGCTAACAGCCACATCGATTTTCATATACCAACATCTAATGATGAATACATACTCTTGCACGAAACTTACATGTATGTGAAAATGCAAATTGAAGCTGCGAAAAATGATGAAAAACCAGTTACTGCTGAAGATTGGGATACGATAACCCCTACCAACAATTTGCTTCATTCGATGATCAAAGGAGTTACATTGTCAATTGGAAATAAAGAGGTAAACATGTCAAATAATTTGTATGCCTATCGTGCATATTTCGACAATCTTTTAGGTTTTTCATCAAGTGCAAAAAAATCACACCTTGCATCATGTTTATGGATGGATGATATTGACAAAAGAAGGAATCTCTTCAAACCGGCTGCCGGGGGTTCGAAAAGTAAAGTTGTAGACCTCTATGGTAGAATACATATAGATCTTACATTCCAAGGTAAAGCTCTAGTTGGTGGTTGTGATCTGAAAATTAAAATCATACCGCACAACATTGATTTTTTCATGAACTACCCTGAAGGTTATAACTTGAATCTGAAGTTATTGGACTGTTCATTATACGTTCATAGACTACGAGCAAATCCTTCACTTCTCTCAGCACACACAAAGGCTCTTGCTATAGCCTCAGCTAAGTATCCGGTAACTCGTGTAGAGTTAAAGCAGATAGCTATACCGAATGGCTCAATGGATGCTATGCTTGATAATATTGTTATAGGCCAGCTACCAAGACGCGTTTTCATCGCATGTGTATCAAATGCTGCTTATAATGGAAATAGATCAGTTGACCCTTTTGTATTCAATCACTATGATATATGTTATGCAGCGTGTTACTATGACGGTGTTCAATATCCTTCAAATGCCTACCAACCCGATTTTGGTAACAATCTTTACGTTAAGGAATACACTGGGTTATTTCAAAGCATGAATATGAACTCTACTGAGACCACTATTGATATTACAAGAGACGAATTCAGTAATGGAAAGACTATTTTTGGTTTTAACTTTGCACCTGATCTATCCAATGGGTGTGGTGTTGTTGGTCATTTGAACTCTATAAAAAGAGGTACATTACGAGTCTATTTGCGCTTTAAGAAACCTATCACTGAAGTAATTGACGTCATTCTCTACTGTGAGTTTGATAATTTAATTGAGATCGATGGTGAACGAAATGTAACAACAGACTATAATTAATAAAGCTTAATGTTTGATTTTGAAATTGCTATGTGTCTTAAAAATTCCCCTGCATTTGCTGGGGTTTTTGCACGAGACAGAATTCCGGAAATAAATTTTTATCCTTGCTATATAATTGTCAACACTGACAAAGCCTCACAGCCTGGTACACACTGGGTGGCTTTCCGGTTAACCCACAATGAGTGTGAGTATTTTGATTCTTTTGGCGTTCCTCCTATCTATGCAGAGTTCCGTAAGTTATATCATAACAGAAAGCTACAATGGAACGGAAGATGTTTACAAAATCCTGCATCTAAGACATGTGGGGAGTTTTGTGTTTCATATGTCAAAGCAAGAATGATGAAACGCTCATTTAAAGATTTCATCACGTGTTTCAATAGAAATACAAAATTAAATGACAAGGTTGTTATACGCATGTGTAAAGCTTGAAATTGTTGAAGAATAACTAACTAAACTCACATTTGACATCCAACCATGGAAGAAGTAAGAATGCTGAAAATTTGTAATATTGTTATCAAGTATGTAGTTCCATTTGATATAAAGCTGGATCTACTTAAGTTTGTCGTTGGAAATGTCGATTATCGTGTCAAAAGATTCAATGGAGCAATAGTGAAGGACTTTGGCTGTTGTTTACTCGTATTCAGGAATGGCAGGATCAATGTTGTTGGTGCGAAATCAGAAATACAAGCGGATAACGCGATAAAGAAATTTTGTGAAGCTGTTCAGCAACCGGGTAGCAGTTACGAGAAATCCATTGTTAACTTAGTAGCTAGCTGTGATATAGAAGAAAGAATTGATTTGGTTATGCTACAAAAAAAGTTTCCCGAATATTTTCAATATTTCCCTGAAATATACCCCGCTGCATACTTTAAACTACCTGATATGAAAGCAAAAGTACTTGTCTTTCACACGGGAAAACTTGTTTTCACAGGGTTTAAAACCAATGAAGATATGAATCATGTATGTGATAAATTAATGCAATTTTTATTTAGAAATAAACATTCATGAAACCAAATAAAGTCTCAACAATCTTTTGATTTCTGTTCTACACAATGGACAGGACTTAATTTTAAGGGTGCAATCATTACAAGTCACTGAATGTGAGCATGGATATAATACACATCCGATTTCGTTTGTTAAACAAACTTTACATGTAAAACGTGAAACGCTGGCAATACTTGTTTCTGGTTGAGGTTCGAAAATAGGTTTATTGATATAGTCAAGTTTGCAATTCGCTAAAAATCTCTTGCCTCGTTTTATGTAGATAAAAGCACAGTTTTGAAATGCATTAGCATGGACTGCCCATGGATCATCACCTATTTGCCAATTTTGTAAAGCACCATCACAGTGATAACAATGAACAATGTCAAACAGACCAGAGTAGAAAAAACCAGCTTCAGCCAACTTTTGCGGACTGATAATATCCTTTAAAGGCCAATCACTGAAAGTGTTTTTTCTTTGGTCGTATGTAGTAAAGTTTTCGTGAACATATCTCAAAGTTCTTGTATTAGGATATCCTCTAGAGATACCAATGATTCTCTTGTCAAGTTGCGGGCCATTTTTATGATTGTAGTTTTCCTTCAAGCGATAAGTTTTCGGACAGCAACCGGCATAAAACTTACGCTGGAAACTCGCAAATCTGCTGAAAACATTTGCCTGTGCGACGATCTCATTAGCTTTTTCTATTCCATGTGTTTCCCTTCTCTTCGGTTTGTGATGTTTAGGATGTGGGAGCATATTTGTGATGGTCTCGATTGTAATAATACGTTGATATGCATAGTCATCCTTGAACACTTGAAGACTGCCATCACCATTGTTCATAACATTTAAATCATCATTAATTTTACAATCACTTTGCGTGGAATTCGACTTCTCACCAAAAATGGGTTGTATATCAGTTCCGATGTTGTTGAGCATAACACCGGAATCTCTACCAGCAATGAATCTGCAATGGGGGCTAGCCAACCTATGTTGAACAAGATGAAATCCTGACATAAATGATACGTTGAGTTCCAGCGAACAAAAAGCACATTTTATCACTCTATCCTCTCCTGTATGAAAGAACCCATCCTCGGCAAAGCTCGACCGTTCACTCCACTTGATACCCCAATCATTTAAAAGGGACTGCATTGTAAGAAAACTTTCGAGTCGTTCATGTAGTGAGGCCATTCTTGGTGGATCAGCATCGAATGTTAAAGGCATAGACATATTCGGTACACAGAGTAAAAAAGACACAAATAATTTAAGATGACTATGAAGCGTAATGGACAACACAAAGTTTCAAAATGAATGTTTTAAAGTTTTGTTTTATTGTTTTGAATTTCAAAGTAAATGTTTGAACACGCCCCTCGTGTGCATGAGGTAAAGTACATTTTAGTTCCACCTACTTCATGATTAAGTAGGCGGGAACAGCAGAAAAGGCAAATGACAAGGTTTAATTTATGATGGTCAAACTCGTTTTAGAATGTTCATGAACAAAGGGTTCGCCCTTTTGTTTTCGGAGCCATCCGCAGTTAGGAAAAGCTTCAGCATGTAAAGCCCAGGGGTCATCATCTTCTTCCCAGTTACGCAGTGCACCATCACAATAAAAACAATTGACAATGTCGAATAAGCCACGATAATAAAAACCTGCTTCTGCAAGTTTTGTAGCCGGTAATACATTTTCAAGGCACCAATCCTTATAGGTTTCTATCCGTTCATTGAATGAAGCGTAAGATGATCTTATAGCATAATTTCTTATACCTACATATTCATCAGTGACTTGGTATCCAGTTGAGAAGCAGACAATCCTAGCATCTAGCCTTCTTTCACGGTCTAGCTCTGTAAGTATTATTGTAGGCGATAATGGATTGGGTAGCTGCATTGTGCGTTCGTATGGAGCCAATCTTTTGAAGAGATCCGAGCAAGCTAATATGTGATCAGATTTCTTCCATCCTTCACGTGCTGTATCTTGAAGAGAATTTTCATTAACAGAAGAGGTCGGTCCTTCTGGCACATCACCTTCATACTGAGCGTCATTGAAAGAACATAGAGCTGCTGGTACTTTTGTGTCAGGAGGAGCAGGTGCTTCCATAGGAGGCTCAGTTTCAGGTAGAACCCCAAATCGCTTCTTATTTGAAAACTTTTTTACCTTACAATGAGGAAATTTTATGTTGCCCACATCTTTTCCCATTACAAAAGGGCAATCCGGTCTAGCTTTACGGTGTTCATACCAGTGCAGGTCCATATGCAATGGAGCATTGTAACACCATCTACAAAATGCGCATTGAATTATGCGCCCCAAACAGGTGTAGTAGAATCCATCAGCTGCTAGTTCATAAATCTTTTCAAATGCGTTTGGCCATTGATCCATTTCACAAAAGAAAGTTTGAATACGGTAACACTCGCATTTCGTTTTTTCTTCTTCGGTCATTGAAAAATTTTGATCATAGTCTGTATGAGAGCACATATTTGAAAACAGAAGTTAACTTTGAAAATTCTTGAGATGAAAGTTTGAAGTGACTTGGGTGAATACTGAAGATTGTATGAAGTATCTGTGTTGAAAATCTTTAGTTTTATACTAAAATTCAGAGGCGTAGATATAGCAACATGTGACTTTGCAAGAACTATATAAGCTGAGACAGGTGTTGTATGAGAAAGTGAAAGTAACTTATTAAAGATTTAACCTAGGCTTCACACTCTAATTCTTTAATCTTTTTCAAAAATAAATTCTTCTCTCATTCTTAGTAAATAAGATTGTAAAAGGTCCATCAGGCAAAAATACTCGATATCAATCAACGAGAAAGGAGTTATTGGGGGATTAGTAAATCTATTTTAATTAGCTTTATTTTAAGCAGTGAAAGTATATTTTAAAATCCATATCGAGGGTATTTATTGATAATGGATGCATGATCCGATTACTTATATATTGTTTGCTATTACGATAAATGAATTAGCGATTTAAATCACTTTGCTGATTAACCCCTCTCCTAATTCATTGCTGAAAGCATGGTAGCCAACATTCTAAAATGGGGGGAGGGGTGTCTTGACTTTGAGCAATTTCCCCCCCCCCCTATTCGGGGGAAAATAGGCTCCTCCCATTCCGGTCCATAGTCAACCTTTACTACTGAGAGATGCATTGAATTAAATTCAGTAATCAGAATTTTACCCTACAGACCTCAGGTCATGACTGATTGTAAATTTTTTCCTGAATACAATAAATTTGATCCACATTTAAAAGACTTAAATTATTAATGAACTAACCAGCCAAAATAAAATCTGGTTGCAACACAACTGAACATGAAGCAAATCGAACGTTGAAATTTCAAAGCAATTTTATCAAAACCGTCAACCAGATAAATTTTTAAATCGCACAAATAGGTTCAGTTT
>NW_015449969.1:11037-176441 GCF_000239435.1 Tetranychus urticae
TGCATTTATCTTTCCAACGGTGCGAGATTACTACTCGTAGCAAGCATCAAACAATATAAAAATTCTCGCGCTCTCAGAAAATGACCTTTAAATATCAGTCAGAGGTCAAATAACGCAATGACCTTGAATCACCTTGACCTTGAAATATGACAATTGAGTATCGCCCAAATGTCCATAAACAAAATATCACACCTCAAGTTCACTCAGGAGCAAAGATATAGTCAATTTAAAACGGTAAAATTAGCTGAAATGCCCTGTATTTTACCCATCTAAATGCGAACCTTACCAGTCGATAGGATGAATCAATTGAGTGATAATTCATCAACTTTATAACCACCTAATGTTGATATTAATCAACAATTTCTGCCCTCATCTAATGTTGATCAACCGTTTACTTCAATATTTCTCACCCAATCGAGACCTGAACCAAATTACATATCTTAAATGTGAATTTTTGTCAAATTTTAGCAACAAGTTTGACCTTAAATCAATTTATTTTAATCTGTTGTTATACTTATGTCCTAATGCAAAACAGATGCACAGCTAATTGTGCTAATTTACAATTGGCTTTCTTGCGGAAACCGACAACTATCCGACGCCTGATCCTCTTTTAATCCTAATAATCCAAATCATATTTCAAAACTTTACTTAATTAGCCTGAAAATCGGTAAAATCAAAAAATCTAGTGTTGTTATACTTATGACTCGCAGTGTATGTGCAACCGATATACCGACCAAAAATCCAAAATTTCAACGGAGTCAAGAAAAGCGTTACCATTGAAAATTGAATCAAGCTTTACAAATCCACCGCAATTAGGTACAACTGGTCTGAAAAGGACATGATGGATCTTTTGTCTTTTGAGTGTGAATATCTTCAAGAAGATGCTCTCAATTTCTATCTCTGTGAACGGGAAAATAGCAATTGGTGTTCTTTGAAAACAAACTGATTAATCGTTTTGGTGTTCAGATTATTGATATAATTCTTGAGTTTATAAGACTCAAGTTTCATCGAAAAAGAGGTGTTGTGTAGTATTTTATTTGTGGTTTTCTTGCTGAACAGGTCAAAAGACGGAGTCCTAAAAGTGAAAGTTGATTGAAGTTGTTTAAAAAGAAGAGATTGATGAAATTGATCGAACTAATTTTGATTACTGATTTTGCCTAAAGTTATTGAAAATTTGTCAGAGGCTTTAATTTTTAAAGATAAGGATGTAAGCCATTTCTCTGATTTTTGTAATTTACTTCATTGTGTTTAATTTAATTTTAATAAATTGTTGATCTTTGTTTTCCTCTATCTAATGCTTGTTTATTTGTAACCAATAATGCGCAAATAGCTTTTATGCTTGACCAAAAACTCAAATGAGCACTCTTTACGTCTCAAATTGTATTTGCTATCTCCATCCCATATTGAAAAAATAATGAAAAAATGTGCTCAAATGAAGGAGTAGGACAAAAACGGCCTAGATTTAGATTTTTTCCGAAATGATTTTTTTGATTGTGAAACGGCATGGAGAACAAGATGGTATAAACTTTTTTTGATATTGAAAGCCGTTCCCGAGAAAATGACCTTAAGTTTTTTTGATGTTAAACAAGCTATTTTTGATCGAAATCATCATGCTTATCATGAATATTAAATCTGAATATTAAATTTTCGATATGATGTGCAGTTGTTGAAATAACTCGAAAAAAGTGCATAAAATAAATAAAATTGTGAGTAATGATAAATTATACCTAAAAATATGTATAATACACTGCTTGAAGTCAAACAAAAACTAGATTTCATCAATCTACAGGGTGACAAATGGGAACTGAACGTATCTGACCGCGGTTTCCGCTACTAGTGCAGTCTTTCGGTTATTTTTTCAAACAAATAAGTTAACGCAGCGTGTGTTGGCAGCATTTTTGTTATTTTTTGTGATAATTATGTCTGATTTAACGGTCGACCAGAAGATTTTCCTAATAGAGGTATACTATACAAAAGAAAAATCGACTACTGCAGCATTTAGTGCGATGCATACGAAGTTTGGAAAAGCTAACCTTCCTTCTGATTCATCACTCAAAAGGTAAGGAAATTTTTTTGAAATTTCAAACAGCTTTTTCTCTCTTATTAATTACTTTTATCCTTACTGTTTCAGAGCCATTTATAAGTGGTTAGAACATGCAACTCTCGATGATAGGCGTGAATCGAATCCGGGTCCTTCTTACAGCGTTACAACACTAGAAACATTAGACGTCATTGAGGATTATTTTGAAAAAAATCCCAATGCATCCATTCGAATGGCTGCTGCTGTTTTTGAATTGAACAGAGAAACCTTTCGCCTTGTTTTAACAAAGTTTTTGAAGCTCCATCCATACAAAATTCAAGTGCGACATAGACTGGAAGAACAACACAAAGAAAAGAGGCTGGCATTCGCGCGGGAGGTAGTTCCGATGATTCATGCTAATAATTTGAAATTGACAACGTTATTTTTTCTGACGAAAGCCATTTCTACCTCGATAATTACGTGAACAAGCAGAATATGCGATTTTCTAAAGATAGAAATGTTTACCAACACAGTTACAGGGGAAAGTTATGATGCTTTACTTAAGGAAAAGTTTCTCCCATTCGTTCGAAGGAAAGGATTCAAGAACACCCACTGGTTCATGCAGGATGATGCCACACCCCACAGAACCAGCCAGGTTTTTTCAACTTTACATTCTTTCTTCGGCGAACGTGTTATTGGCCTTGGATACCCTCGATTTCATGAAAGATCAGGTTTACGCAAAACAGCCTAAAGATGCGAAAGAACTTCAAAAATCAATCGAACAAGCAGAGAAAAAAGCTACGCAGCAAATGCGCCAAAATGTCATCAATGGGTTTTTGCGCAGACTCGAATGCATCATGCAAAGTGATGGTGGCCATTTTGAAAACATTACTCACTAACGCTGCTATTTTTTCCCTACATTTTGATACCAAAAACACCTATGTAGCATCAAGTTTTCATTAAAAAGTATTTTTTCGAACACGTTCGGTTTCCATTTGTCACGTTGTACATCATAAGAGCTTTCTATTGGAGGGCAACTGAACTGTTTCTTGGACCTGCAGATCAATTTCCGTTATAGAATTTAACAATGTCAGGAGTAACCCAGTTTTGCTGGTTTTTCTTGAAATTTTTCTTCATTAATAATAAACTCTCATGATAAAGAGTAATAAAATCTAGTTTCTGTTTGGCTTCATATACGGTGTTATACATATTTTCAGGTATAATTTATCATTACCTACGATTTTATTCATTTTATGCACTTTTTTCGAGTTATTTACACCACTGCACAACATATCGAAAATCAGATTTAATATTCAAGATCACCATGATGATTTCAAGCCAAAATAGTTTGTTTTACATTAAAAAAAATTTAAGGTCATTTTCTCGAAAACGGCTTCGAATATCAAAAAATAATCCCAATATTTTGATTTTGCATTAAAATTTAGTTTAGCAAATGTGTCTTAGCCACGAAAATTTAGCTAGGCCGTTTTCCCTATTCTTTTTGTCCTCGTCCTTATAAAAGTATTGAACAGTTTTTGCAATAAGACCTTTAAAACATGAAAAGACCGGGAACTCATTTCCACATTTAATATCTGATTCAGGTAATTTGGCACTTCCAGACCTGCACATCACTCTTATTTTAACGAAAACATCAGAGCCATCTATTGGAGGAGCGGCCGAAGCCTTAGCTCAACCAATGCTTGAATAATTAAAAATTTTCGTCTAACCTTCGGTGATCTAAACAAGTTCAATATTAGGTAAAAATATTTAAAAGCTTTGGTCGGAGGAAAAACATGACTGTTGTTGTAACTTGTGACATATTAATTTAGCTAAATCGAGTTCCATCATGGTGCTTACAGGATATTGTGGTTACAATTCATCGGTGAATAATTTTTATTTGTTGACTCAGATTAGTTTTATTTTAAATAACTATAATTTTGTTTAATGAATTAAACAGGATTTGATTGAACAATGGAACTCCGATTCATTTGTAATCTCACCTTGTTTCTGTGACACCTTTTTACTTTGGATCATTTCACTCTTCATTTACCTTTCAATACCATTTTCAGTTTCATCTTTAAAATCAACAGATTCATGCAAAAAACTGCCATGGACTTTACTAGTTATTTCAAAATTAGTGAGTATAAACAACTTACAGTTAAGATTCAAGATTTTAATTTAATCTTCACATTTTTTACTTTTCTTTTCAATTAATTCCAAGATTATTGGTTCAATCCTCATTATATCGAGCATTTACGAATTGATTGATTCTTTGATTGAAATAAAAAATGATCAAGTTGTCTATCCAACTGCTTATGTAACTCCATCTATTAAGCTCTCAACATATGTAAGTTGTCTTAAAGTGTCTAGACTTGATAAACGCCAAACAGGTGTTATGTTATTAGTTATTATTAATCTCCTTTAATGCTTCTTTTATAATTAGTGTTTAATCCTCATTCATATTATTCTGATTATCTTGTATGCTTAATCTAAACCCGTCTCGTATAGATTCTCGCATTATGGCTTATTTGGTATTATCGACTCAAAGGAGTTCACACTCCAGTCTCATTGACCATTTATTGGTTTCTTATGACTATTTATTCTGTATTCAACTTTTATTCATTAATAGTTACTTTGAACCATCATGTAAGTATTCAGATTTAATTAATTATCCAATTAAATACATCTTTCTAATTAATTGACTATCTCAATATTTAAAATTGGCAGGATGAATTCATTTGGTCATTTGACAAGACTGATATCATCAACAAATCACTACAAACCTCTGGTATACTTTGTCAACTGTTTCTTTGTTGTTTTCCTGATACGAAAAGAGAAATATTCACTAAAGAAATTGAGGTAAATAGAATGCTTTATCATCGGTCTAATACTTGATGTTAATTAACATATCTATATAAATTTAATTTGTGCAGAATGAATGCCCTTACGAGAGTTCATCGTTCATCGGTAGATTATTTTTCTCCTGGTTTGACTCGATGGCAATTCGAGGTTACCGTAAGACTCTCCAAGAATCAGATATATGGAACCTGAGCGAGGAAAATACATCTTTAGCCATTGAAAGGAAAATCACTGCTGTTGAAGCAAAATTCAATCAAGATGGTCAGAAGAAGAATCAAGTGAACATTTTGAAGATTTTGTTAAAATCTTTTTGGCCAACTCTACTTCTTGGTGCCGTATGCAAGCTTTTTTCAAGTCTACTGGTTTTTGCTAGTCCACAATTATTGGATGCTTTATTGTCATTTGCCGTCTCTGATCAACCAGTATGGAAAGGTTATATTATCGCAATTGCTATGTTTGTTTCATCACTCACACAATCAATCTTCGACTCACAATCCGAGTTTTGGACACAAACAACGTCAATACGCCTGAGGTCAGCGCTCGTTGCAAAAATTTATAAAAAGGTAAATAAGTCGTGTTTTTTATTCTTGCATTTTTAGTGATTGTTTTTAGTTATATTAATATATTTTTAGACTTTCAAGCTTTCGAATCTCGGAAGACGTGGTTATTCAACTGGTGAAATGGTCAATATATTGTCTGTTGATGCTCAACGTGTAATGGACTATGTAAATATTGTCAACATTTTGTGGTCAGCACCATTCCAACTTGGGATTACTATTTACTTGTTATGGAGACAGTTAGGTGTTTCATCAATCATAGGACTATCAGTTATACCATTGCTTACCCCTTTCAATTATTTTTTTTCAACTCGATACCGATTATGTCAACATACTCTGATGAAAGAAAAAGACTCTCGAGCAAAACTAATCTCTGAAGTTTTGAGCGGGATGAAATTTCTCAAATTATATGCATGGGAAGGCGCTTTTGGTGATATAATTGCAGCAATAAGACGTAATGAAATCAAATATTTGAAATCTCAAGCAATTTGGATGGAAGGAATTTCGATTGCTTTTACATCGATACCTTTTCTGGTAAGATCATTCAGTCTTAAAATGTTAATGCTAACAAATCGTTTTGTCATTCTTCATTTTTTGATGATTAGTTTACAGTCGTTTCCTTCACAACTTATATATTAATTGATAAAAATCATATCCTTGATGCAAATAAAGCCTTTGTATCAATTTCATTAGTATATCTTGTTAATATGCCGCTGGGTATGCTTCCTATTGTTGTAACTTATGGAGCAAGTGTAAGTATTGAAGTAGTGTCAAATTTTCAATTATAAATATCAATGTAGAAGCGTTTTTAATTCATTTCTTTTTTTATTTCACTATTTTTCAGTTTATGGTTTCCCTCAAAAGAATAAATAAATTTCTTGCTGAAGATGAACTTGACTTTGAATCTATTCGTCATGATTCTGATTCTTCTACACCAATAAAAGTTAAGAATGCAACCTTTTCCTGGTCTCCTGATGAAGAACCAACCCTTAAAGATATAAACCTAGAAGTTGAAAAGAAAAAATTAGTTGCTGTTGTTGGTATTGTCGGGTCTGGTAAATCTAGTTTATTGTCCGCTCTTCTGGGTGACTTACACAAGCAACATGGCTTTGTAAATGTTTACGGTGAATTGGCTTATGTGCCTCAGTCATCTTGGATTCAAAATGCGACAGTTCGAGACAACATTTTGTTTAATGAGCCTTTTTTGGAAGATGAATATGATCAAATTATTGAAGCCTGTGCTTTAACACCAGACTTGAAGATATTAGCAGGTGGAGATTTGACTGAAATTGGTGAAAAAGGAATCAATGTATCTGGTGGACAAAAACAACGTATTTCAATTGCTCGAGCAGTTTACTCGAATTCAGACATTTATCTCTTTGATGATCCACTTTCAGCTGTTGATGCTCACGTTGCTAAACATTTGTTTGATCAAGTTATTGGACCAAAAGGCATGCTTAAAAATAAGACTCGACTTTTGGTCACTCATAGAATCACATTTTTACCACAAGTCGATGAGATTGTTGTTTTGAGAGATGGAAAAATTTACGAAAGCGGAACTTATAGTGAACTGATGGCCAAAAAGGGTGAATTTTTCGATTACATCGTACAATATTTGACTGAACGAGAAGAGGAATTAGATCCTGAAGAAAAAGATTTTGTAAAAGCTTTAGATCCTGAAATTGAGAAAAAGTTATCACTGACCAGATCTGTATCTACCAGTGGTTCATTAACGTCGTCCATTCGTCGTCGCAAATCACGTTCAAGTTTAATTCGAAGTTCAAGTGTGGTCTCGAAAAAAGAGGAACCTGATTCAAAAGATGATAAATCTAAACTCACTGTAGCTGAAAATACTGAAATTGGGTCGGTAAATAGCAAAATTTATTTTGACTATTTCATGGTTATCGGAGTGAAAGCTTGTGCAGCCACGTTAATACTTATTGCTGCATTGCATTTGGTTGGTGTTGGGTCAAATTTGTGGCTAACTGCCTGGTCAGAGGATTCTCTGGATCGTTTCAATTCCAATAATACGGCTTTGCGTAATAAGCGTCTTATAGCCTATGCTTTTCTGGGTACTGGTCAAACTATCCTGACTTTTGTCAGCAGAATGGTACTAAGTATTTCAGTCATTAATGGTGCATGCTGGATTCATGAGAAAATGTTATCACGTTTAATTCGAGCTCCAATGTCATTCTTCGATTCAACACCAACAGGACGGATTTTAAACAGATTTTCAGCGGATATTGATGCAGCTGACACATCAATCGGTTTTACTTTGAATACTCTTGTGTATCAATTATTCAGTTCAATTGCTGCGATTATAGTTATATCCATGGAAACTCCTCTCTTGTTAATAGTACTTTTAGTGCTTGGAGTAGTTTACATTTTTATTCAGGTAACAAATAATTTTCACTCAATTTGCAAGTATCTAATCTCTTTTTCTCTTATTTCAGAAAGTATACATCGCAAGTTCACGACAACTAAAGCGAATTGACGGAGTTACTCGATCACCTGTTTATTCACATTTATCTGAATCCGTCACAGGATCATCCTCAATTAGAGCATATCAAGCAACAGATAGATTCACTCACAAAATATTTAAATTAGTCGATGTAAACAATAGTACATCTATAGCTAATCTTGCTGCTAGTCATTGGCTGGCAATTAGACTCCAATTTCTTGGTAATATTATTGTGACATCAACAGTGATTTTTGCAATAAATGCTCGCGGAAGCTTGAGCCCTGGCAAAACTGCGTTTACTTTGAGTTATGCGTCTCAAATAACAGGTATTTTGAGTACATTGGTTCATGCGTTCTCCAATATTGAAAATAATTTGGTCTCAGTTGAGCGTTGCTTGGAATACACCAAACTACCTGTTGAAGTGAGTATTTGGTTATGATTTTTAATTAGTAGTTTTTTTGGTCAATTATTTCATGTTTTTTCAGATGCAGAAGAAGATTCGAATAGAGAAATCATGAAAAAAATAATAAATAAGAACTTACTCATATTTATGATTGTTCATTTTTAGGCCTCATGGATTAACCCTACGCATAGACCACAAAAAGACTGGCCATCTAAAGGTAATATAACCTTCAACAAATATTCAACTAGATATCGACCTGGTCTTGATTTGGTGTTGAAAGAAATCACTTGCTGCATAAACTCTAATGAAAAGGTTGGAATTGTTGGACGAACTGGTGCTGGTAAATCATCTTTAACTTTAGCTCTATTCCGATTGATTGAACCCATTGAGGGAACTATTAAAATTGATGATGAAGATATTACTCAATTAGGACTTCATGATCTTCGTTCGCGACTAACAGTTATACCTCAAGATCCTGTACTGTTTTCTGGTTCATTTAGACGCAACTTCGATCCATTTGAAAAGTATGCTGATCATGAAATATACAATGCTATTGAACAAGCTAATCTAAAAGACTTTGTAGCTTCTTTGGACAATGGATTGGACCATGAAGTTACTGAAGGTGGTGATAATCTGAGTGTTGGTCAAAGGCAACTTGTTTGTTTGGCACGAGCTTTGCTTCGAAAATCTAAAATTCTTGTTCTTGATGAAGCGACTGCAGCTGTTGATGTAGAAACAGACGAATTGATCCAACAAACAATTAGGGAACAATTCAAAGACTGTACTATTGTTACAATTGCCCATCGTTTAAATACAATCTTAGATTATGACAAAATTATCGTGATGGATAAAGGCCAAATCATCGAACACGATTCACCTGAAAATCTTTTGAAAAACGATAAATCTGTATTTTATAGTATGGCTAAAGATGCCAAACTTGTTTGATGTAAGCCCCTGTAAACAACATATCATTATGTTTGGAAATTTAATCTCATCCAATCGACTCTTTAAAACCTTTTGAATAATTCTTAACCATACGCTGTTTATAAAAATACATACATATGTATGTATATTTTAACCGTGTTATCATGTTATCAGTTTTGAAAACTTTTCCAATCATTATATTTATTATACAATTAAATAATCAAGAAACATTTTCCTTTCAATAAAATGGTTTATTTACAACTTAATGTTATGATAATTTGGTGGTTGACTTAAAATTTTTGTTCACTTTGGTTTGTAATAACTTTGGTTGGTTGCGATGCTGTATACTTTTTAACAACAATATTACATAAAAGATAGGCAGCTATGAATGCAATTAAATCAATAACTGAACAAATCGACATCACATATAAAAATACCGATGGATGCGCTTCCAAGAAGCGACTTATTATCCATGGATAAAGAAACTCCCCAATACAGGCTGAAACAATGAAAAGGGAAGTTATTCTACCAGTTACTTCAAAATATTGTTGAAGGTAACCCAAAACACCTGCAAAGACAGGTCCAATACCGATTCCCATTGTACCAGTGAACAAGTAAATGGCCCAAACATATTTTTCACCAAGAAAGGTTAAACAAACTGTGCTCATTACCATGATAATTACATGAATAAGAATCAATGCTGTATTAGAAATGTAATTGGCCAAAAAAATGACTGGAATCCGATAAAGAGTAGTTGTAGTCCAAAACACAGTCATCAATGAAGCGGCTTCACCTTTCGTCATTGCAAGAGCTGATTTAACAGCAAAAGTTGGCAATAAATTGGCTATTTCAAAAGGTAAACAATTGAATTAGAAAAAAAATCATCGATTAAAATTCATATCAAGAATAGAGACTCTAACAGCTTGTAAATGCATCTTGTAAATAGTGTTTTCTTAATGATAATGATCATGATGTAAACATCAAATTACAGAATTGAGAACAATTCTGATAAACTTGATTCTAAAGGTCACCTAAATGTAATTATGTTCAACAAAAGCATCAATCGATACATGATCCATCTAAATACAATGAGCGAAACTACAGTTTGCCATCCAAAATGATTTATGGATAGAGTTTGTTTTCATACTTACCAAATGAGATAACAATGCCAAAGTAAATATGAGTGAACACAGAAATTATTGCAATTATGAGCATTTTCACTTTGAAATCAAAATTGTATTCATATCCACTCGATTGGACTCTATCTAATTTCATTGTCTCTCCTTTATCTGCATCTCCTCTTGAGCCATTGCGTTCAGTCTTTTGACCATCACAGTTCGCACTATTATTATTGTTGGTCTCATAGGGAACGAAAAAGTAAAACACCATAAAACCAATCGAGGCAACAATGAAAATGAGTCCAATGACTGTAAAAGGCCATTGAACCAGCACATCATCGGGTGAGTATTCTTTGGTTACATTAGCTAAGGTCATGTTGAGAGTTGTGGATAATGAAGTGTTGGAGGTTGATTCCATAGGCTCATCTTCTTCTGGACGCTCAAGGAGAAAAGGTTTCGCCAGTAAGGGTGCAATCAAGCCTCCAGTGGTGAACATGAAATGAAGGATCTGAAGAAAGCTTCCACTTGATCGACCCCAGTAACGTAAAATGCAAACGTTGCTTCCTATCGAAATTAATCAAGAAAAATGAATGAAATCAGCTTCTCAAATTAACCTTGCCAGTTTGGAGGGAAAAAGAAATGGATTTTACAGTGAAATTAATGATTTCCAAGCAACACCAACAACAGTCAACTTGAGGCAAACGTCTGTCTGAGTTGATTTGATAAATGCTCAAGGTTTCAATCATTTGCACTTTTACAAGTTTATTAAAATTAAAACTGACAATTTGAGGCAAATTAATTTGAAAAAAGCTCCAATAGTTTTGATTTTGTAATTCAATCTCAATAGATTCAACCTCGATTACAACAAACTCGATTGCTCTTGAAAACTCACATTTTACGATAAAAATCTATGTTAACAGCAGTAACAATCAGTAATCTAAATGTGAAAGATTGAATTGAGCTTCTTTCATGAGCGACAATTGTTAAACTTACGCTTTTCTAGCGCTTCAATTTCATCCTACCTGTATCAACATGAGACATTGAAAGGCCATTGACAAACATTGTGATCACGATTCCCCAAAGTGTTCGATTCCAGGCTGTAATTGATAATGCAATGCCGTTGATAAGGGCAGCAACACCCATAACGAGTTGCTCATTAAATGCCTCCATAAGGAAACCAGCTAATGGTTAAGTGAATGGTAATAAAAGTATTGAAAGTAATTAGATGGTTGAAGAGACAATAATTGGTAAGGAGTCGATGAAATGGAAAATTGAATAACATCAGAATCTCACCAATAATGGAACCTAAAGCATAGCCAACAGATCTTCCTTGGATAATACGTGATGTTTCAGATAAAGTAGAGTTGACAGCTATTTGTAAATCAAGTAAAGTTGGTCCTGTTATTGAAATGCCACAGCCAACACCAAGGAAAGCAAAATAGACTAAACATGTTCGCGAAAATTTAACCTTATTGGCTTTAATTTCATCCAAAAGAGAAGCCATTGATTAAAACAAAAACAAAACTTGATGAGATTAATGTGTGACTACAGAGTTTAGATTGAAAAGCAAAACTCTAAATGGTGTTTAGGCTGAGAAACAATGAGACTTTTTCACATAATTAAGAATCTAAACAACTAGTAGCCGTTGACTGATCAACACTACAATGGTACAAAGTGAAGACACAATTTAGATTTACAAGTTAATCTTAATAAGGCCACAATTAAACACAATAAATAGTGATAACTTGAAGTGAAATCAAGTCAACAATAATAAAATCTTCTTGAAAATTATGGTGATCGTCTTTTTTTTCTGGTGAAAAGGAGGAGTCTGCTAAGTAGAAATACTTTTGATAGATTGAAGATGATAATCAACTAGAAAGTTGTCAATGGAGTATCATGTTTATTTTGTTATTATCACTTCATTTTAATTAATTAAAGCATCTCTGGTTTTTCTGGTTCACTGATTAAAGTAGCATACAGATTACCAAATAAAAAGATGCTAAGTGGTGCTATTAATAACAGTGATTAGGGTTGTGAGAAGTTCTTGATCAACATTTATTAACGATAATGCACTTTAGTCAGAGAGATGATCATTTATTCCTGCCTATCAAAAGATCATCATCATTGCTCATCGATAAAAAAGATGATTTAATGAATTTACCTGTTTATTGGTATACAAGATTTCCTGTGAGAAAGAAACACTTTTAATCGCATAAACACCTTTCAAATTGACTGCAACACTTTTTAACCAAATCTTTTGTCGATGCCAAAGTTGAGCTGTATTCTGATTCATTGTAATGATTTTCATTTCATATGTAACAGGGTTTAGCAACATAACAAATAGAGTTGAAGTTGAATAACTTGGAATCAAATTTTATATGAAATACTGAGCAACTAAGAGCTGCATTAAATAATCACGTACAATAAAAGGATAAAATTGTTATCTGTAGATTTGATGTAATCTATCTGACTATGGGTTTAACAGGAATCTGGTTCGTCTGAACCTGTGAGTTGAAGTAGATTGCGATTTATTGTATAACACTGTTGAGTAATTTAACGTTTTCAGATTCTTTATTTTCAAAGATAACTTTGCAAAGATTACAAATTGTTGGAAAGGTTCAATTGAGAGTAGCTAAAACCTTTTTTGAACCTTTTCAACTGAAGCTCGCTTAGCCAAAACAGTGTTAGTCTAAACGGATAAAAATCAAAAATTAAAAATTCTCATTGTTAGGGTCTAAACTCAACCTGGACCTTATTCAAATTTAGCGTGCGTACGATCGAATCGAACCTGTTCGACTCACATCTCTTCTATCTTCTTTCTTAAAGATTTTATCACAAATCATGTTTAGACTGAAACATGCAAAAACTTGAACTACTGAGATAATGCCAAGGTAATACGTGAATGCAATGGGTTTAGTGTTCATGAAGAATGTCAAGATCCATGGATGAATTGATTCACCAACGGTACCAAAAAAATAGACGACTGAGAGTAAACGATTTGATAAGTAAAAATATTCTTGTAAAATGGCCAAAGAAGCTGTGAATGTTGGTGAATAGCCGATTCCGAGTAAAATGATTGAGATCCATGTACATTCAGAGTAACGAGCAGCATGAGGAATCATCACTAAAGCACCGGCAATAGTCAATAAGTAGCTACAATATAAAATTTTTCGTTCTTTGAATATCTTGGCAATACCAATGTGAACATAACGATAAAATGTATAGCAAATCCAAAAGACTGAGACCAAAGCTGCTCCAGTTTGTTTTGTCATGTGAATATCAGCTTTGACTGAAAATGCTGGAGCCAGGGAACCTAAAGTCAATTTTCAATCAATTAGTTCGATTCATGTGGAATAATAGTCTCATATCGACACTTACCAACAATCATTTGAATACCAAAAGAGCAGTTAGCAATGAGACCAGCAATGCCGATGCATAAATACTTTTTCCAAGGCTTCTGTTTATCAGGCTCTTCCTTTGGTACTTCAATTTGCTTTCTGGATTTGTCAATAAAATAAAATATTGCATAACCAAACGAGATGCAAAATAATGTCACAGCAATAATCATGAAAGCATATTGAACTTTGACGTCGTCAGGAGAGTAAAGCGCAAAAATGGCTTCATCAGAAAGACTTTCATTGGTTGATGGCAACAAAAAAGATCGAGCAATCAAAGGTGTTAAAAGTGAACCAAGGCCAAAAGATGAGTGTAAAATTTGTATATAAAATGCCACTTGATCACCCCAAATATTGAAAACGTAAGCGTTACAGACTTAACAAACAGAAAAGTATTAAATGAAAGTTATGCATATTGACAAAAAGATGGAACAATATTTTATGCAAAATATTACATATTTTTGAATATCATGCAAAAAAGTCGAGACAATGATCAATGGTAATAAAACTTCAAACTTACATATATCAAGTATTCCTGAGGAGAATCCGGAAAAAAGGAAACACGCATAGATTGGATTGAATGTGGTGAACCATGGAGCTAAACCAATAGCAATTGATCCAAAGAGAGCTGCAAAGCCCATAGCGCAATTTGGCTCGATTTTTCCTTCAAGAAAACCAGCTGAATACACAAAAAAAAGTCAAAAAATGAATCGAAATGAGTTAGTGAATATCTGTGAATGCTTAAAGATTTGCTTAAAACGAAAATTTATCGGTGCCGAAAAATGGTACTGTATATAAGCCTTATTCAAAAATGGTTGCTGAAACATCAACTATTCGACAAAGCCATTCATTTCGAGTATCAGGCAAGAAATCATTAGATTCACTCTAAGTGAGCTGATAAATTTTTTAGAATAGATTAATGTAGAACAGTGCATCATCTGAGACTAGAAGCTATTCTGATCTATTGATAATCACAGTCCATCGCAAAAACTCTTACAGTCAGGTATAAGTTCAGATGGCAATCAAAGACGATAAGAAGTCAAATAAAATTTTACAGAAAAAAAAGAATCATGGTTCGACTTACCAACTACTCCGCCAATCATGTAACCAATTGACCGACTAGGAACTAGGCCAGTAACTACATCGAAAGGTTTTCTAACTCGTATTTGAATGTCCAGTAAAGAAGATCCAAGTAACGTACTGCAACCACCAAGGCACAAAAAAGTGATGAAACAGTTTATCGTTTTAACTAATTGTATCTTATACAATCGTAAATATGCAAAGAAGTTCATTTCTGTCTTCTGTTGAATCGGTTAATAAGACGTTAGTAAAGCTAAATTGGAATCGTCTAGCGAGGCAGAAATGAATTCCAACTAATTCCAGTTTTCACTCAACCTTTAAGTTATGGACTTTACTTTTAAGTCTTATACCTATTATATCTCTGCATTTGATACAAACGTAATTTCAGTTGATCAATTCGAAGTTTAAATGAAGAGATGAAGAAGAATCTGATTTAATATAAACTGGTTGAAAATGTGATACAACTCCGTGTAACGTTAACTTCGTTAAGGCGGAGAAGTTCTGAACTGTTCTCTTTCTGATAATGCGATGCTTTGGTATATTGTTAAACATCAATCCCAAACAACTAATATGTTATTATTATATTATAAAAGTTGTCTGCTCAGGACTACGAGTGTGATCATTTAATTACTTTATTACACTCACATGGATGAACAATTATTAATATTTGCAGTTCCCTTTTCATGGAATTGTATTTAACGTCATTGTCAATGAAAAAACAGCATTGATCTTGATTAAACGGTAACGTCTTTTGTTTTGCCATATCTTTATATACTATTTAAAACTTATCGAGTTCTCATCGTCAGCAGGTGAAGAATAATTCAATAATATGATAAATTAATCATACAGCAAGGACTGAGATCATGAGACTCCTTGGAATAACTTTTATTTCCATTTTTATTAGGGATACATTTGCTCAATTTTCAGTACACAGATAATGAACTCAAGTTGGTTAATATTGAAAAACAAAAAATACATGTAGCATCCAGTAAGCGCTGAGACAATGAGATTCTCTTGGAACAGCTTATTCACACTATCTGTCAAGCGGCGTTCTTTCATGATTTCAATCTTGAAATCAGTTACTAAATTGATATGGAAAGCTTACTCTTTATTAATGGCAATATCAGGTGGAAATCATATACAGTATATGTACAGGGTGTTCAAAAATTGTTCGGGAACTTTTTTTGGATTCTAAGCAAAAATATGAATGCCATTTGATTTTGATTTTGATTTTCTTGATTTCTAGATCAAAGGTAAATTTTCAAGCCATTTAAACACAAAAAATTTTACAAAAAAATTTCGGCGATTTGCATGCTAATATAATGCTAATTTTTTCAAATAGCATTGCTCAACCAGAAAAGGCCTCCAAAATCATCAAATTATCGCCAAAAGACATGAAATCCCTCTAGAAAGCAAAAGCATATCAACTTCATCCAATGAATCAACGATTTAGTTTATGGAGAAAAAGCGCTATTGAGGCTATCAAAGAGTGCTTTTCCCTGTGTGGATCCGTATGCAAGGTCTTAGAATTTTGAGCATGGTTTCAGAAAATTACCTTTTCGTTATGGATCAACTATAAACCAAAATTAAGATTAAGAAATATTTTTCTCAAAATATATTTAGAAAAAAAGTTCCCGGACAATTTCTGAACACCCTGTACTTGGTTTTAATGAAATTTAAAATTTTAAGAGTATAATGAGAATATTGATTGATTCAATAATTTTAATTTCATATTACCTAACCGATCTTTTTACATAGCTGTGCAGTTTTGTGCTTAACTTAATTTTATTAGATAATACATGTAGATTATCATGGCTCGAGTATCTAGTGACGTGATTATTGATTAATTAAGATGGAGGTGCGAGTGTGATTGCTTGATTAGCCTTTCCGGGTCCAAGGAGAAATTCAATGAAATATATGGAATCTCAATGAGCTAATTTGTCGACGGCGAATAACCATAGTTAACTAGGTTTTATCAGTTCCAAGAGGCTTGGAAAAGCTGTTACAATGGTCAGAGTCAGACTGACTATTGAAGTGACAAATGTCGGTGTAATGGGAACAACTTTTAGTAATGTTAGGCCAGCATTAGAGTGTCCAATGTGATCCAGTAGCAATTGTACCTTTCAGAAAGTGAAAGCAAAGTTAGGACATAAATAATGAAAAAATCAAGCACAATTAAGTAAAACTAAAGATTTTACTAAAACTTATTATTGATCAATAATCTTTTTAAATCCTGTCTAATTTCATGAATGGTTTGAACAAACCATTTACAGTACTGTACCCATTTGTTTTGTTGGACTGACATCTTTGAAACCTTTCAATATTACCGAAAGAGCAGATTTTCAATATAAGTTTTACTTGTCCAATAGATGACGACAAACAAAATTTTTAAAAATGGGTAGCCTAATGAGTTTACGTGTGCGATAAGACTGTTATCCTTCATATGTTATGTCATGTCTTGCATCTTGAGGTTAGCCTTTGAATCTAGCCAAGTCATGACTTTGGCGAACTGTAGTAGCTCCAACCAGAGCTTAAGCCCTCTGAACTATACATCTCCCCACTGGATCCTTAGCTAAACTGGATAAAGCATGCTGTTTAGGTCTGAAACATCTAGTTTAACGTTGCGTAGACAGAATCATAAAAGTTTTCGTGACTAGTCAGTTCACCAGAAATTAAGTGGGTACAGTACTGTAGGTTACAAAAATTGTAGAGTTCAAAATATAATCCCATTAAAAACCAATTCAACAGCTTACTTCGTTCTTTGCTTGTAAGGAATTCAACTTGTATGATAGTGAATAAACAGGATCAAAGCATTTATCTGACAAATGAGAAATGTAAACGACATGGTATGTTACTATGATTAGTGTCATGGATTCACAGATAAATAGCATGGTTCGAAAAGGTCGACCGACCCCATCAATAATCACTGCCAAAGATAATTGTAGTTTTAGGAAACAGAATGAGTAAAAGCCAAGCAAAACCCATCCAAATAACAAGTCAAGTTTTCGTGTTTTCTCAAGCAGCCCACAAAAAAACTTACGAACTTTATAAATTTGTTCAGCATTTATATGACTAGTTGAACTTTTCAAACAGTTTATATCTTGATGCACAATTTTGAAATAAACTTGTGCATAAAGACAAGATTCGACGATGAACTGAACAAAAACAAGATTACTCATATGAAGCAGGGCTTTGCAAAGTTCAATGGCAAAAGTCATTGCCATTTGGTAGAGTGACTTTGTTTTTAGATAATCATGATAAGCTAAATACAAACTGAACATTGATAGATACAATGTGTATGATATCAGATACATTGAGAAGAACTTTCGGTTTTTCCGGATAAATTTTTTTATCGTTGGACGTTGACATCGTATGCTGATTTCGCTATCCAAATAGTTGATGAACTCGTTGTAGTTTGACCGCTTCCATATCAGATAGAATCCAATAAAGAAGTAGAAAACTTTATGAAGATTATTCCAGGAGAAACTCAAAAAGAGAAAGATATCACCTTTTACCGATTTAATATGCATGTAGTGATACATGCTATCTAAAAATGATAACAAGGTCCCCACTTGAATCAATATTAATCTAGTTTTACTTGCCGTTTGAAGGGAATGAGCTAATATTCCGTTTGGTTTATGGTCAACCATGAATTCGATGCTTAAACCGCTTTCGCACATTTCAAGTTTATAACGAGTAACTTTTTTCAATCTTTATAATTTCACCTTTTATAGTAAAATATGATCTGATCAGACTGAATCATTTGCATTGAATCAGGGTAAAATTAGCAAATTTTTAGCTAAAGTCGATCAATCAATTCAATATAATACATGCATAATAGATTATTTTGTTGGGTGATCTTTCAACAGATTTTGTAATGAATCTCATAAAAGAACACAAATTCATTTTTTATTTTATATCCGTATACCTGTAGAGACATTCAGTTATTAGCATTATTTTCAACCAATGTTTATTTCAAAAGAGAATAAAGTTCTATCAATAATTGATTAGTTTAAGATGCAATTAGAATTGTAGATTTCTTCAGGGTCATGGTATGATCTTTTTGAAAATAAATTATCGATCATAATGAAAACTGCGTTTGAATTTTTCAATCTTTACAAACAAATTTTGGATAAAATTGTCAAGTGAAGTGATTGATGAATTGAACAAGTTAAAAATTGTAACAAAGATTGATTAAGATTTAAAAAGCAGCATCATAATGTTCAATAAAAGATGCACAAGTATCAATTCAATAATTGAACTTCTATACTTTGGCTAGCCTAAAATTGTTGAGGTTTATAATGTACCCTTTACCATTTATTAACAGCCCATGCTTTTGTATTTATCAATGCTAACGAAAGCTAATGTAATAAAAACACGTCTGGAACAAAATCGATGAAAATCATTTTTGTTTTCAATGTTTGCATAATTTTGGTTGACAGTGTCGAGTATCTGTAAAACACTGCCAGCAATAGCGGCAATACGGGACTAACTTGTGTCGTTACAAGACTAACGGTTGAACTCAGAGATATTTATCAAGGATTAGAATATGCACCAAAAGGGTGACAAAACAATTCTTCAATAATCTTGAATAAAAAATCTTCTTCGAGACTTCATCGATTGATGCTGCTTCACAATCAATATGAAAAATTAATCAAAGTAGACTTGAATTGAGCCTTGAAATTTAAATTGGAGGTCGCATAGTTGAGTAACCTTGAGAGTTCGAATTTATGATTCTCCAATTTCGGGAATTCTTCTGACCGAAGATAATCAAGATTTGACTTCTCATTTTGATTAAAGATTCGGTTCTCGAACTAGCAGCACGAACGATCGTCAAGGATAAAAATACCCAGTATACTGACTAGGAATAAAAAAGCTACTCTCAGGAGTAAGGAAAGGCTGGCTGACATAAGCCTCAGATCCGATGGAGATTCTGAAAAGACATCACCAGAGTAGAAATGATAATAAAAGAATAAGCTAAAGCTAATGAACAGAACAGCTAATCTTGTATCATATTGAAACCAATAATTTTGGTGATATTAAACCATTAAAGGAATGCTTGTTAAGAAAAATGAAGCATTGAAATATAGTATTCGTAATGATAACTAATGATACAATGTATTTTACTAACTTTCAAATAAAAGTTATTCGGCGCAATTTTTTATTCCTTTACAATACATATGTTTTATATCGACAAATTTAGTGCCAAACCTTACTACCGAAATTCGATTCGACTGGTTCAAAATCTTTCAAATTATTCGATTTCAATTTCTCGAACCTTTTTTCGAAAACTTTTTCATGAGGTTAAAGAGTTGATTTTTTCCAATAATAGATGACACTGGCTGTCTTTTGTTAGAAAAAAACTTTGCACACTTTGGTATGTTGCCGTTACATTCAAATATTTATAGATATCGAACAATGATAGTTCGTGAAGTCAAGTCTAGATAAAATATAACTTTCTATTAGCTGTGCGCCATAAATTACAAATGCATTAAACGTAAACATTATTATGTCTACATGCAAACAAAGTCTAAGCATGTTGTTCGTTGCATGTCCCGGCTATGTAAATATTGATTAATAAAAAACCAAGCAAATCGACGAATGCAGACTATCGGCTTCTTGAGTCAACTCATAGATCACAAGATCTAAAAGTAACATAGACTTCGATAAATAATATTCATATCAAACTGATTTTGATTATTTATTCGTAGAGATCGATCCATTTACTTTCACTTGTAACATTTTTCTATTCGATTGCCATTTTAATAAATTTAATAGTTGACTCCGTCAACTGATTGATTTCAATTTAAACCGTAATAATTTGAGTCGAAAATTAAATCAAAAAATGTCTAATATTAATTGAGTTGATAAAAAAGCGTTTTTGTTATTTGTGATTCACAAACTCAACAAAAACTCGAACTTGAGTTGAGTTGTTTTTTTTATATTTTTGATTGATTTAGACATTGATTGCTGTTTCAACAGCAAAATTGTAGATTCCGGTTTCAATTTGTGCTTAGATTAAGGAAATATTGGTGAAGTGAATGATACTTTTGCTGCTTCTGGTGTGATTATGAGAATGATAAGTTAATTATCCTTTTTTGGGGTTGAATAATCTTTGAGTTGGGAATGTTTTGATAACGATATGCATGTTAATTATGAAAAGGTTTGATGATGTCCATGACGTTGATGATTTTGGTAATTAGGTTGGTGATGATGAAAATGTTGGTTTGGGTGTTTAATCCACAGACGCCGTGGGCAATGTTGTTCACTCCATGCGAAAGCGGATGAAAACGTTGATTCTGGTCGTCATTGATGATTACTTCTCTCTCACCATTATTGTCTTGGCATAATTAAATAATTGAATTGTTGATGATAGATCAACAAGAGAAAAGAGAATAAAGAAAGGAAATGGCAAAAATACAGATACATAGACATCTTTAAGAATAGATGTAATTGATAAAAGTACTTGGTCTGACATTGGATGATCAGGTTAATGATAAAAATTGAATCGAAAGGGGAGAAAGAGAGAGAGAGTAAGGTTGGCTTATCAAAAGCAAAAACAGATCTGGAAGAGGCAGATGAGAGATGGTTAAAGATGATGATTATTACTATTATTATTGTGGTGATATTGATGTAACTCTTGCTATTGTTATTTAACGCAAGGTTGACTTGAGATTCAGTTTGATGAATTAAAATGGTCGCTTGTTGAGTGAATATTGCTTGTTACTCTTTAATATTGCTATTCCGTTTGTTATTTACAATACAGCTGAACTATCATCTTTGGCATCTTCCTCTTCATCTTCCTCTTCGTCACTTGCAGCATCCTCGTCGTCACCATTTGGTTTACCATTATCTCGTTTAATCTCAGTCAATGGAAGAGCTTGACTATCATCTTTAATAAGAATCCCTTTATCATCGAGACCAGTTAAACTTGACCGTTTCTTTTTACCTTTACCACGATTCTTGACCACTCCACCAGAAGATGAAAAGCTTGGCTGATCATTGCAAGCTCCTGTTGATGAAACAAATTAATGCATTAGAATCGTAAGCAATTTATGATTAAAAGATTGATATTCAACTCTAGTTGCAACTTTTCTAGGTTTGATTTAAAATTGATCAAAGATCAAAACTCACTTAGCTAACATTTTAATTTCGTTTTCAATCATTTTTGATTTACAATTTACAATTTTGATGTATAATGTAATTTCAGTATTGTTTTAGTTCATGTTTTGTTTCTATTATAATCAAATTCCAACTTGTTCTGCTCTGATCTCTGGTTATTCATATTTGTTTTGAGTTCAATCTTTGGAAAGAGAGTCTCCAAGCAATTCGTAGCAACACTGTATTAATTGGGAATTTTGTGTTTTTAATCAAATTTAACTGCAAGATTACAAACACAGAGGCTACAGAACTATTTAAATTAATTTTGATTAAGTTTTTATTGTTTAAATCAACAAGAAAATAATTTCGTTCATTAAAATGTAAACAAGTAAAGGCACGCAAACTCGAGGGATCGTTTTGGTCTAAATTACAGACAGCAATTTAATCTCTACAATAGTAGAAGTGAACATTTTAAGCTAATCACTTAAAAAGCGAATATGTTATTGCAATGGTTTACAATTAAACCCTTTCCTTTCGTATGTCTTAAACCTGTTCATGAAATTACCATTTCAACATAATCTAATTTAACCAAGACTAGACCATTATGGTTAAATATTGATCAAGTCAATGAGTGAATGACTGGAAGGAGAAACAAGAAAGATTTGATGAAACCTCAAAATGTAAACATTAAAGGCTTGAAAGGTTTAAGTTTTTATCCAAAGTTAATGTCTGAATTGAGTTGGAATAATTTCTTGCTTCTTCCTTTGATTGCTGCATAATCAAATCAAATGTGAATAGTATTATTCGTGATTTTACCAATTTATCTATGATAATGAGAGTATATTTGGATATATTAATAACTGCAACTGAACCAGGAGCACTTTAAAAGCAACACCAAACTGAAGATGGAATAAGCTCAAGTTTTTAACCTCAAGTTGCAAGACTGGCCAATATCAATACTGTAAGTCCTCGGTTAATGCATAAAAATGTGGGTTAAGCTTCCAGCAAAAATCAGAAAGATGGCGTTGTTTTTTCATCAAATTTTACACTAAAAATTAGACTATTAATGACTAATTAACAATAGGTGGAGCTGTTTTATGCATTAACTGAGTTATGCATTAACCGAGGATTTACTGTACAAGTAAAACCACTTACCATACGAGGTTGGAGGCAAGCTTCGATTAGGTGCTGAATTTGATGGTCCTGGTGAATAAGGTGGTGGAGTCTCTTGAGGATAACCTGATCCTGAGGGTCCTTTCTTGTAAGTCCCACTATTCATTGTTAACTTGCGGACATTTTTATCTGGATGTCGAAGTATAATGTAAATTTTGGGTGAAAATAAACAAATCAAACAAACATAACCACTTAATGTTAGTGACATTGCTAATGTTGTCAATTGAATCTGAGGGAAGAAGAAGAAGAAGAAGAAAAATAACAAACATTAGTAAATGAGTAAAAAAACTGAGCGAAACAATAACATTCTCGATGATTAACAATTCACTTTACCATCATCATTATAACGGTTAACATCAATTTGACTACAACCAAACCAATTTAATATTCAACATAAAGGGAAAGGTTAACTAAATTTGAGTAGATAAATAGCAAACTAGGAAAGGGAAAAAATCAGCAAATAAATTAAACAAAATGAGATTCAAGATTGATGCTTTGTTCAGTACATTTGTATTACCTCTGATTAGATTGAAATAACTCATTAATTGGTTTCCATTTGGTTAAATGTAATTCAAGAATCTACTCTTTTACCTCATCATATGCAATAAGACTTTACTTGATTAAGGCTGATTGAAAGCATCAACAATTAGATTGACAATCTTCAATGATTCTTGAATCTGATTTAGTCAACCTTGTTTAGACATTTAAAATTGACCTTTTTTGCCACCAAAATTATTGATCAACATTTCAAGTTTACATTTTTCAATATCTCAATCCATGTAATACATGATATTGAACCATTGTTAAAACGTGAAACAATTAACTGTTTAAATTGATGGTTATCATTTTTGTTCTTGACTTTATGGTAAAATGGTTGTTAAATGGTGAACCATTATCATTAATTTTGACTGTTGAGCAAGTCATTAAATGTAATCCAATGAGCACATAAACAAAAAGCCCAATGAGAAATTAATCAACCTGGTTAATTATATCTTGTCATAAATTAAGTCAATTTGGAGTTGCTCTTGGCTTTACCGTAACAAAGCTAATCTTGAGTTCAAAGCATTTCAACAACTTCAACAACAATCATTAAATTGAAAAACGATTGCGATTTATATCAATAAGTTCATAAATGGTCAACAATTGGTTTAACCATCAAGATTTTTCCTCATTTCAATGTAAATGCGAATCGACCACACAATTTTACATGTTAAGTCATCATTTATATATTGATTGTGATTGTTTTTTGGTTATTGCGATGCAATTCTGAAGGAAACAGATTTCTAGATAATCAGAAGAAGAAGAAGAAAAAAGTTGGAAAGCAAAATCATTGGGAAGTCTCATTGGGGAGTGTATTTCAGATAAATTATCAAGACAAAATCGGACCCAACAGAAATAATGGAAAGTAACAAAAGGAGGAAAAATATGATCAAGATGATGATGATGATGAAGCAGCAACAGCAACAACAAAATATATGAGAACTTTGTTTGTTTACCATTGATAAATTGAGCAAGTATCAAGGCATAATGGGTTAACGGATCACATCTTCATCATCTTTTTGAGAGTTCATCTTGGACAGGATGAGTAACTCTTTTCCCTTTTTTCTTCTCCATCTTATTCCTTCTTTCACATTTTATTTCTTCTTGGGGACAAAATTTTTTCTATTTATTTTGAGACAAACTCATGATGATTATTTTTATTGTCGTATATCTGTTCATGAAAGATGATTTGAACATGCTATTGGTTCATTAACTGTTGACATTGGATCATAATCATCAGACAGATAGATGATGAGAATCTAGACTTGCATTGAATACATTTTGGGTTGACTTGAATCGTCATTTTTTGTCTTTTCAAACCAAGGCAACGTTAATAAACAATTGCAGCTTTTCGTTGGATACAATTTGGGTCATTTTTTGGTTGAAAAGGTCAAATTTTCCCAATTTGATCAATTAAATTTGGAAAATGCAAGAAACTTGAATTGGAAAGTTGGACCAATGAATTGAAAATGGTGAAATTAACCGGCAGATTAAATTGTCTTGTCCTTTGGGACAGTTTATTTAAGGTCATGTTTAAATGATATTCAAATGGTTTTATATCCAGATAATCAATGGCTCTTCAGAATCATTCATGTAATAAAATACTCAAGTTAACTAGTTTATTGAATGAGACCCGGATCAAATCAGTATAGTCGCTTTTTTACCCATATTAAAGACTAAACTTGATCTTTTGATTATCTCATTGGTATTATGGTTGATAATAATTATGTTATATTGACCAGTAATTTAGGAAACCTCTTATCCCTGTCCATGATGAGAAATAGATGAGATTAAGGTTAAAGAAATTTGTTGGACACAAGGAAGTGGAATGGGAGGAAAGGTGAAATTTCATGATGATGGTTGTGTGCAACTAATCTGGTAGCTTGTTACTCCAAGCAATTTGTTTACTTACCTCAAAATTATTTTCAGTTGAAAGATAGATGGCAAGAAAGGCTATCCATATAATACAAGTGGCATACATGGTAAAAACAATGAATTTGGTTTCATTAAAATTTTCTGGTATTTTTCTGGTCTTGAAGGCATAATAGGTTGATGTAGCAACCAGAACAAAACCATAAATAAGGCTAACGAGGACACTATTTTTGGTTACAGCACATTTTAATACCACTACATCACGTTTCTCTGATACTTCATGTCTTACTCCAGGTACTTCAACAATACACCATAAAATATTTAAACAAATCTGTAAAAAATAAATAAATTAATGTTTTCGGACAAACAAAATTAGATAGATGACTGTGAATAAGTTTGAAGGTAAAAATGAGTCTCTTAAACTCAAATAACGCCATAAATTGACCAGAAATTTTAGATACCCTATCTGTGTGTATGATGTCACGGTGCTCTCAGTAATGCAGCGATCAATAAGAGTACGCGGATACGGTAAGTTTGGAAGATATTTAACTTAAGATTTTAATGCTATTAGAACTTGCTATTTTTTAGGTTCATCTTATGAAAATTAACCATTCGAATCAAAATTTGATTCTTTAAGTGGCAGAAAGTTTCATTCTTATGCAGCTTTAATCAAATTATTGATCCACCGCTACTCAGACTAGATCTTAATTTTGATCGGATTTTAATACTTCATTAATCCTGTAACATGTTTGTTCAATAGATAAGAATCAACTCAATCCCATTTCTGGTCATTTGGCTCTCCCTTCAAACATTTATCAGGATTTTAGATAACGCACAAGCAGGAGGAAGGAAAATTATATTTACCTGAATGAAAACAATTATACCAGTTATACAAAGTTGAGAAACTGGACTGATATATGTAGGTCGACGAGCTGATCGTCGGGCACTATGAAAGATACGAGATATTCTATTGGTTTTGGTCAATATTGCTCCATAGATCATTGATATGCAGACACCGATCTTTTGGGAAAAACGAGATTCAATTAAATTTTTGGATCAGATTGTAAGAGGAGATTAATTTGAGCAAATCTTACCCCGAGCCTTTGAATAAGGCAAGTAGCATAAGTTGGTTTGGTGAGTATTATGAAAGCCATAACGTAACAAGAGGCGATTCCAGCCAATAAAACGTAACACAGTTCACGTCCTGAAGCTTTAACAATGGGAGTATTTACGTGTTGAATAAAAATAGTGAAATGATAAAGAACCGTGATAATCCCAATAATGGCAATGGACATGGGTATAAATGCATAAGGTTGGTACCAACGAATATATTTAAGAGGTAGTTCGAAGCAACTCGATTTATTGGGGAATGGCCACATTCCCACATCACAGGGAACACATGAAGTTTCATTGACCGCTATCTCCCATGGTTTACATTCTTGGCAAATCCAACAACAAGAGAGATCACCACCTTTTTTAATCTCGCCTACTTTACAGGGCTCAGAGCAAACTGAAGTAGGTATTTCTTGAGAACTAAAGGAATCCCAGATAATTGTATTCTCTTTAATGTTTAGCTCATTATCTCGCCATTGGCCCACCCGAACGTATCCATATGTACTTGAATTGGAATCCAAACTTTGAAAATTGAATATATTATAACGTCCAAGTCCATCACCGCATTCATCAAATCTAACCTCAGAGCCTTCCAAATCTGAAAAACAAAATACATGAGAAAATATTAGCTGAATGATTTATATTATAATTTGAAGGGTAAAATGTGTTAGAGATTTGATTCAATGTCACATGAAGATTTTCAATAATCCCTCAATCAATCTAATTTGGTTAGGGAAAAAAACAGCAAGTCACTCTTCATTAGATTAAACATTTTCTTCGTGAGATGGCGATGGTGAACAAAATAAGTCACTTTTTTAGCAAAGACTTTAAAGAAAATTCAAATCAATAAGTTGATGTTTCTCGATTTCTAGAGAAAATAATTCATGAAAGTTTCGACAATTTAATTCATCGATTTTCTTGAATTGATACTTAACAAATACTCAAGCTCTTTGCCAGGAAATAACTGTATTAAACTTTAGTAACTTTACATTTGTCAAGCTTTCCAAACCTTTTTTGATTGGAAATTTCCAAATAATAGATTCAATTATTTATCAATAGATCAAATCATATTTTCATGAATTCAGAGGTTGGAAAAATCATGGACGAATCTTACAAGATTTACATGCTGTGCTATGGCTGACCAAAGATGAACACTTAACATCAAGTCAGCTGGAAACACTTTCTTGAACCTCTGGTAGTTTTTTGATAACATCAGGAAAAATTACAAGTTAACATTTAAGTAACGAAAAGAATTGAGAAAAACGGAATCTCCAAGAATCATACTAACAAGGGAAAATAACTCATCGAATATGTAATTTTTTCTCGCTTTTTACTCATTTCTTTTTTAAATTTGTGATCGATTTGATTTTCCTCTCGTTTTGTACTGAAGTCACTCATGTCGTTGCGAGCATACATGAGATTTATTCTTATCGATTATTTTTCATTGGAATATCAGTAGCCTCAATCCTGGAAAAAGGTGAAAAAAGAAATAAATACATGTAAAAGTGGATAAAAATGAGCTCAATATCAACTCAATTTAGTAAATAATGTTTTCTGTTCATGAGAACACTCAATTTATCAAATCAATGACAATCACTAATTTGAGTGGTTAACTAAATGTTCATGTCTTTTAACACACACAATCTGATTTATTTTAACATCATTTGTTGTTAAAGTTGTAAAAAAGATCACAATTGTAAACAGTTTAATCTTAACTAAAGATGTTGAGCTTTCACTGATAACAATCATAAATCACTGCATGATAGTTCAACTCTGAACAGATTTTAACTGTTTCATGATTGTTATCAATGTTACCAAAAAAGAAAACTTAATAAAAAACCGAAATGTCCAAAATCAGTTGGAATTGTTTTTTCACTATCAATAAGGTGAAATTAAGATCAGGATGCTGAAAACGCTAAAATAGCAAAATCGCCTAGAAAGCAATTTCGTAGAGGATAAGCTTTTCTGCTCAAAATACTGATTTCAATCTGCTTAAACTAAATCAAAAGAAAAGATGTCAGCTTTAGTAGATTAACCGTAATTCTAGAAATTAAGGATTCCTCAGCATTTGATTGAAATTTGAAGTTGCTTGGGACACATGCTAAGCAATTAAGTATACCATTTGAAATATGGGCAGAATTAAGATGAAATAAATAATTTTTAGCTCCTGTCTTGTTCATCAACAGCATTAACTTAATCAATTGACTCGATGGACACAAGTTTCCTTTTCCTCTTGTGGTCTTAATAAACTGATTGAACTAAATCCATTGGATTTACTACGATGCACTGAAATTCATAAAGAATCAGATAAAAGAGAATGGATGATTCTTGAAGAAGGTATTTCCCTGCTTTCATCCTTTCCAATCTTCCTTCTCATTGATTGTTGAATCTCTTTGACTATGAAAATGTTGCCCATCTCTGGTTGGCTTTAATATCAGGTAATTCAAAGACAATCAATCCTTTTATAATCAGGACAATATCTTTTCCTTCTCCATTTTTTCTTGCTTCAGGTTTTCTTTTCATCTACAGGGAATCATGATAATAGTACAACCATTAATCTGTCTCTCTTTCTCGTTCTCTTTCTCTTTACTTCTCTAAAGTTAGCATGAGTAGCATCCAACAGCTACAACTATTATACTATACACTTGATAAAAGTATTGTGAACGAGAATAACAAGAATGATGATTTTTCCGTCTGCTTTTGCATCTTCCCTCTTTTCATTTACAAAAACAGTAGCATCTCCTTATAATACAATCCACAACATTTTGGTTTCAATTCATTCAACGTTTATTCACATTTATTTGTTGTCTTTGATCCTTGCCTCTACTCTGAATGTTGATCTCAAGTTTCCTCATTGAAATGACTGACTTGGAATAATGATGGTGACGACAGGAAACAGATAGGAAAGATGAATTCAGGATAAAAGAAAAGTTAACCAATGACCCGTCCAAATTATTGCCATTGATTTCTGTTTCCTTCTGTTTATTTCATCTGACCTAAGAGCATGTAAATTATCAGCCATTCAGCACAACTTTTTAAAGTTAACATTAGCCTTTTGATAACATCGTAGGGTACCCAAAGACAATACAGTCTAATTTAGAAAAGCTAAATTTAGAAGAAAAAGTGAAAAAGAAATGAATGAAAAAATAAAACCAAAAGAATCAAAAGACATTAAAACTTACTATTTCCAATCTTATAGCATAATTACCCTGGAAAATTGAAAAACTTTCTTCGCCATTACATCTTGAATAATCATAGCTTATCACATAATCTTTATCCTTAATGAAACGGTTTAACGAAAACTGATGAAAATTAAAAACTGTAAACACAAATTAATTTAACTGAATAATAACATGTTTTAAACAGAAAGTCGTTTCTAGAAAAATAAAGCAACTAACGGTTTAAAAAACAACTCTTGCTTCATAATTTTTAAACCTTTGATCATGTGACAAGAGTCTAGAAATGCAAAGGCGGGAAATGCAGAACAACTTTAAAAATTTTAAGCAACTATTTCTGATTTCTTGTTCAAAGACTTGATATTTTTTATCGAAAATTTTGTCTGCAATGAATGAAAAACATCATGAAAAAATCAAATAATAAAAGTAAAGTTCCTCAACTTTTTAAATGGTCGCAAAAAGATCAAGTACTAGAGCATGCGTGGTGTCGGGCGCCTTTGAATTTTCTAGACTCTTGTGATCATATGTCATCAAGGCGGCAAATTTTCTCATGTGACTTGATTTAAAATGAAAAATTAACTAATTTTTCTTTGGTTTTTGTTTTAATTTCATAATTGGTGTTTTTTCTTTTGATTTTATAATTTGTGATTGATGAATTTGAATCAACTTTAACCTCTTGTATTGAATCTGTTATGAGAACGACATTGGATGGTGAAATGACTAACCTGTAAATGCCACATTGAGAAGATAATGTTTGTAGAAAACTTCTGGATCCAGTTCCCTGAGTTCAGGACAAATGGTTCCTTTACCTGAGCACAATGTTAACCATGCATTGTGAATTGCATGAGCAAAAGCATAGACAGCGTCAATGACAAATTGAACCTTCGACTCTTGACGATAATCTGTTACATCACGTAAGCTTAAATGAGGTGAGCAAGCAGTATATTCATTATCAGTTTCTCTTGCTTTATAAGAAGACATGGATGTCAATAAGGATCGGGGTGCAAGGTCACATTTAAAAGTTTCTTGCCAAAACTCTTTAAACCACGGATTACGACGGTTATTTTTAACATTTAACTTCAACAGATAGTCGTCAAACTCACGTATCACAGTGGATGATAATTCAACAGTAATGGCTCCAAGAGCAACATCTTCAACACCCTGAACAACCTTCATCTCCTTACCCCAGCCATCAGCAGCAACCCAGGTAAAACTGTTGGTCACATTGGCACGTTTAGCTGCTTTCAAGAGACCCTTGGCATCCTCCATTCGAAGGAAGAGAACCACTGCTCGAGCAGTCGACTTGCGCTTAAGACTCTCAATGATTCGATCATATTCCGTATCATTGGCAGATTGGACAACCTTTTCTTGTATAGCAAAACAAATGTTTCTCATTCGAGCATGGGTTCGAAAGGCACTGCTTCCAGACTCACCGTACTGTCCCTCCGAGCTTATCAGGCTCACATATGTCCAGTTGAAATGCTCGATGAAATCAACTAATGCTCTAGCCTGGTATTTGTCTGGCGGAACAGTTCGTGCAAAAAATTCATACCTCTTCTTGTCAGAGAGGGCAGTTGATGTGGATGCATAAGATATCTGTAAAATCAAGTAAAATGTAAGAAAACAGTTTATACGAAATTCATTCTACGTTCATTTCTCTGAATTAATACATATTCATCTTTGGTTGAATTCAATTGAAAATTTTAATCGAAATGTCTAAACTAAAATTGTTTTGATTCATTGAGAAGAAGCGTAAAAGATTGAATTCACTTTCACAATTTAAACTTTCATCACTTTCTTTTTTTCTCTCCTTTTCTTTCAGGTCTTTTTTGATCAAATTTCAAAAATATTTCATCTCTCGCTTTTTATCAAATTATCATCATCATCAAATTGTGATTGAATTTTGGTTATGGCAAGAAAAGGAAAAGTAAAGCTGCCTAAAAAAACGTTTCTCCTCTGCTTTCCTTATTAAATTACCTTTTACACTCTTTGATTGATTGGAGTGAAAATTGATTTTTCATTTTCATTGATTGGGTAAACAAGGAATCAAGTTAATCAAGGTAAAAATGACGCCGACATCAATTTTATCTAATAACATTTTCATTGTTACACTTCCACAGCTTTTCAACAATGATAATCATTTTTGACAGTAAAGCTTATCAACAATTAACCAGAAAAGAGGCGAAACAAAACTCCCAGTCAACAGGAATACAAAATCAAAGCATTGGATCTGGAAATGTTGAAAAATGATTGAACAATCTGAATGGGTGTCAAGAATGAAGCTTGAAAGCAGAAAGGAAAAGGAAAAAAATCTCTTCAAATGGCTTTCCTGGCATCATCACATTATTGTATTTATTCAACATTCAAATTACTAATGTATCAAAGTAATCGTCAGTAATCAGTTTCAGTTAAACTGCTCAAGGCAAATGAAATTGAGAAAATGAAAGCTAGGGAAAAACAGGTTCAATTCAATGTATTATCTGATGAATAAATGAAAAAAACTTTTGTACATCAACTGGAAAAAAATATTTCTACGTTTCAGGTTGAATTGAAAGGTAAAAATATCCATTGCACATTATACATCATATAATGATAATATCAAGTTGAATTTCAATTGAAGCATAATATTTTATTGAGATTAATGAAATGCAAAAGAAGCCAAATTATGGTGAAAACAATATGAAAGTTAACCATCTTCATGATGATACACATAATCCAATGATGAAACCCAGTTATAAAATGAATCAGATTTATAACTTATTCGTCTATCCTTCTAATCAGTCAAATCAATATGTTTCTGTCATCACAATTTGCAATTTAAATTGAACAATCATCATCATTAGAATTGTTATTTACTTTTCTCATTTGCTTTTTCAAATTACAATTTAATCCTTTTCAGATAATGAAAAGGTAAAGAGAAGGCATAATAAAAGTTAACAAAAAAAAGAGCTTTTTCATTTCAAATAAATTCAAGTGTATAATATGAATTCAGAGAGATAGAAATGAAGGTTTCTTTTCAAGTGAGATGTTCAACTAATAAATGCTGGCATTATTATTAAATGTGAGGGTTCAGCTGTCAGGTTAATGGGTATAATTTACCGAGAAGGTAAAAATAAAAACAAAAGTTTGATTCCAATTTGGCGTAAATAATGGTAATAAGATAATTACATTTTATTAACTAAATTGCATTTCCACTTTGAGTTTCTATTTTTTATCATCTAACCTTTGACTCAATTTTACTTCAAAGGTTGAATATTTTTTCATCAACTCAACTCTTCACAAAATGGCTTGGCTTTAAATGTTTCAAGTTTTTGGGTTGAGCTTAATGGTCGAGAGATGCTTTCCAATTAACTTATTTTCAAATAATATTGACGATTCCATGGGCCTGCAACTTGTTCAAACCATATTTTTACAATCTTGATTCTTTATGGTGATCCCATGGTAAACATTTAGCAAACATTCAATCTCATCCTTTTGCTTGCTCTAATTAATCCAATCATAATTGCACAGCTTTCTTCTTGCATCAACTTGAAGTTAATTATCATCATCATGTTAACAAAAGAAGTTAACCAAGAAAAACGAGATGAAGAACCATTTTTGTTTAGCCTTTCTCTTGATTCCTCTTTTGGTTTCCTTTCCTAGATAATCATCATTCTCATAAAATGTCGAGTTAAAACTAGTTGAAACAAAACCCAGACGAGATTCAAGAAAAAGCCATGTGAGAAAAACCAAGAAAATTTGAATCATCAACCAGCAAAAACAGTGTTAGACTTTTTCGTGTTTCCTCGTCAAAACCATTATTCCAATTGATTAAATTGTAACTATTGAATCTTCACAATGGCTGACTAGCATAGAATCCAATTGTTAACAAATTAATCAGCCCAGTTGAGCATTAACAGTTTACATTCTCCAAATTAATTATGACGGTGACCTTAAAGCCTAAAGAAAATATCAACTTGAACAAGAGAAAAGAAATAAAGTAACAAAAGTTGAGATGTTTATTTAGAGCACCAATTAAGTTGAACACAACAGTAGTTGGTGAACAGAAATAATAAAGCAAATACAAAACAAATATAAAACCGTTAAATTAACAATCGACCAAATAGAAACAAAGACAATTGAAAATGCTTACATAACGTAAGTATCATGAATCATGATTACAAGTAGCGAGGGAAACAAGTTGTCAGTGACAACAAGTTTACAGATTAAAGGCGCACTATTCAATTAAATGCAATGTTCATAAATATTAAAATTGTTCAATTACATTAGATAACTTGACCAAGGAAAAGATTGAATTTCCAGGTTGAAAAAATGATACTTCAGACCACAAGAATGCTAATTTTGAAAAACTGTTGAAACCTTAACAATTTGATAAAACAATGTCTATTGATTGGGCAAATTCACATTTTCACTTTAATCTTTGTTCTGTTTCATAATGGATGAGTTTATCCATCAGAATATCTGTTTCCATTTGATAAACTTTAATCTTATTCATGATAGATGATTGTTTCAAAAAGTAAAACAAGTAAAGGAGAGAGAAAAAAAATGATAAAGAAGAGTGAACAATTTCAAGATATAAGCGAAACAGGTGCTGGGAGGGAAAAAATTCCCAACAATTCTCAGCTTGTAACCTCCTTAGGGAAACTTTTGTGAGCTTCACTTAAACCTTTTAGCACTTTTGTACAGTTTATTTCAATAATACTTGGAGACAAGAAGAATGTCAAAAGAATTGAAAAACATGAGAAAAGAAGGACAAAAACTCTTTTAGCTTAAATTCAACTCCCAGTTGCAACTCCAATTGCTCATCAAAACACATCACTGAATACTGTAAATTAGTAATTTCAATTGTCTCATGAATAATTGCTCGATCAATATGTAAATAAGCAAAAAATTCATCTTTTTAAATCTCGTTACCAAACCTTCACATTAAAAATCGTTCAATTTTCTGTCCATCCGCTTAGCACTCATCTTTCAAAAAATCGTTTCAAGTTTGAAAACAAAATCGGTTAAAAAGATATCAATGGTATCTAAAAATAAGTTCAATTTGGAAGCCTTGATGCGTGGGCTCAGGGAGTTTCAAAGGTGTCTGCAAAAGAGATTTCATTGTATTTTCACTCATCAAAATTCATCATTTCACCTCGTTCTGTTGAGTACGAATATCAATCGAACTGGGAATGCTGAATCGTCCAACTTTTATTGAACAATTTTTCCACAGAATCGAATGTCTTAATGAATAAAATGCTTTTCAAAGTACTAAAACAATCGCTTTTTCCTCAAGAATGCTACTGAAAGAAGATTAACTCAATTGTTTCAACTTGATAATTCAAGATTTATTTTGGTAAAAATCTTAAAAACCTTTGACTTTGGTCATTGAAATAGTCGAAAAGGGAATCTTGAAGTTAAATCAGTTGCATGTCTTGTGATTTTACAATTGAACCTTTAACCATTTACCTGGATAAACTGAATTATTCAAGAGTCTTTCAAGTGAATCTGAATGTAAATGAATTGTCAAATAATTATCACTTGTTTGTTTTTTACCGACGAGAAAAGCAAAGGAAAAACGAAATGCATTATTGATTCTTGTTTGATATTTATTTTTACAGATGTTGAAATGAAACTTATATCATCATTATCAACAGTTATCATAGAAACCAGGAAAAGGTAACGAAGTGAGTAAAGACAGGTGAGACTGAAAAGTAAACGATATAAAAAGAAAGATATGAAAACAAACGTTATGATAAATAAATGTAATATATTTGTCAATAATCTGTATTTGTTGCAGAATTATTATTAAAAGGAAATCCTTGGACAGGGAAGGGAAAAAAGTGTGAAAAATAACCAGAAGTGAAATGTAACAATAACAAAGGAACCAGAAAAGTTTATCCCATTATTATGATTATAACCTTTTCCATATCGTTTTATTGTTTCATATCATTTTAATATGAAGAAGAAGCAAAAAAGGGATGAAAAGCATGGTGAAAGGTTCAGCTTGTGATGGTTACTTGATGAAATTTTATCATTCAATGATTACATCAAAAATCATTTTCATTTTTTTCTCTTCATAATTTGAATTTTGTTCTGTTGACCGCTAACATTGAACAATTTCATGTCATCACAATGTTGACCAACAAAATTGCAATTTTTCAATTTTCCATTCTTTTGTATTCGCCATTCATTATCATGCATATTATCATGTACATTATCCAAAAGTATTTCATGATGAACAAACTTTGTTATAATGGAAAGTCAAACAAAATGAAAATTACTTCAATTGTTTAACAGAATTTCAATCTCAGTCTTTCATGGAAAACTCGAGAATTTAAATTTCAAAGAAATTAATTTGAATAAAACATTTAGCAATTATTAAATCGAAATGTTTGCGATCGACTTTTAAGATTGACAATGAAAATACGATTAATTGCAGTTTCGAGTTGAGTTTTTGTCTGAATTCTGATTGAAACTAATAGCATTGGAATTGAAACATGGAAAAGATTATTTCGGTATCAACTTGAGATTGAAATTGATATCGATTGTTAATCTTGATCAATTAGCTTCTCTTGGTCAGTCAAAGTGAATGGCGAGAGAAAATTGACGGAAATTGTTAACATGAAAAGTCATTGAATGAGGAATGATAATGAATATAATGATGATTAAAAACTGAGTTTCTCTATTCATTACATTATTCATTGATCAACAGGAAAAGTTGAGCAAAGAAACGATTTCCCAATTCTTTTGCCTTTTACCTTCTATTATATGATCCAATATCTCTATATTATTATCAATCCCAGTTCTGAGGAGAAAAAATAGACTTTTCTTGCTGATAAATAATGCTTTCTGTTTTAACAGAGTTTCAATTCAGTTTCAACTTTAATGACAACTTTTAGTTTACTGAAAGGTTCAAGAAAAATTTACGATTATTGTGACAATGAGTATGATAATATCAATGATAGTAATGATAAAGTTTTCCTTTCTTTCCAAATGTTATTACTGTTAACATTGAATTCACAGTAAAGCTCAAAACTTGTATTGAAATCAAACTCTTTGCTTTTTTTCTGTTCCAACCCACGGTTTAATCCATAATTACCTTAAGATTCTTAACATTGTAATTAAAATGTTTCCAGTTTCATATTACTGTCAAATAACAAGTTATCAAAATGCTCAATTGGAAAAGATTCCATCCCACTCGGATAAACTCTTCATGATGGAATGATGCAGATATACCAAAATTATTACTAATACTTGCAGGGAGTGAAAATTGTACAAGTGTAAATTGAGCGCAAACAGAAAGCATTTTCAATTATTTCCTTTGTATGTTGTCATTATTTTCTAGGTTTGATGAACTTCATGAGATTGGTCGTATTTGCAAGGTTTAAACGTCATCTGACTCCAACGAAAATGGCAAATCTGTACAAAAGAACTTTTATAGACAGAATTTCGTCTAGTTTTTGCTTTCGCAACTTTCCAACATTGTAACTCCAAACTTTTTAATTATTTGATGAATTATTGCATAAATGAAAATCAAATAAAAAAGAAATGAAGTAAACTAACAATTTTTCAGTTCCAAGACCCGATCTCGTTGATATTCAATTACCGATACTTTCGTCATAAACCTTATACGGTATAATATCTTCCCATATTCTTCAGTTATAATTCTGTTTTTTATGCATTTCTAGATCTCATTCCCTGAACATTCCCTGGTCTCAATTTTGTTTCTTGATTTTTTTCATTTCAAGGTTCAAAATCATTCTTGGAGCTTTGAAAAAGGAAATTGAAACGTAAGCATATCGAATCGTTGAAAGTCAGAATGTACAACAAAATGATTTATAGTGCTAGTTAAAAGTTCGAGTGTCTGATGAAAATTCTGAAAGATGGAAGAATTATTGGCCTTTTTATTAAAACCGAAAATTGTATAAATGTTGAACATTTCTGAGCTTTTAACATCTTCTCTGAAAATTGCGACTTTTGAAGCACTTCAAATATTGAATATTGCAAGTTAAATTGGAAAACATTGAGATAATCTTTCCTTAGCATATCAGATTTTTGTGAATCTTGCCTTCTTCATGGTTTTGACGGTTCAACAATGCCTCATTGAATTGATAACATGAGACTGAAGAAGGTTGCATGACAAGTAGCAACACAAAAGGCATTGAAATGAAGAATTGAAGTTAATTGAATATTCATATCAGAGTGAAGCTCATATTCAATTTTTAAGATAAATAAATAGTTGTTCACTATTAAGTGAACTTCAAACAAAGTATTAAAATTATTTTCCGTTCCTTTCCTTTATCCATCAATAATATCATGCAACTCGCATGAAATTCAAATTTAAACTTGAAATATCTTCCAACTCAATCTCTTCATTCCATTTTCTTTCATTTTCTTCTCCCAAATCATGATGATTGTTCAACTTTATGATTATCATTGTTCAATATCATAACAAGAACTATTCTGATATGATGATGAATCAAAGTTTACACCAAATGATTAAATTCATGTAAACAAGCAACTCTTCTTTTCTTCAGAAGAAATAAAACTCTTTATTAAGTCTGTTTATATTATTATTATGATTATTATTAAATCAAGAAACATGATATTTACAATAAATATTCATCGTTTTAATACAAAATTTCAAGATGTTTTCTTCTGATTATTTTTCTGTTTCATTTTGTTTCAGAATAAATTGTAATCCCAGGAATGAAAGGAAAAGGTTATTTGCATGTTCCTCTGCCAATAAAACTCATTATTTTTATACTTTTAACCTCACATTAATTATGAATAAATTGCTGATATAATTAGCATTGAAGGAGAAAATGAAAGGTTAAACGAAAATTTTGATTTCTTTTCAATTGTCGATAGAATTTGAATTTGGATTCAAGATTAAAAACTTTGTATTCATGGAAATCGAAAGAAACTTATTAATCATATGGAAACACCTGAAGCGGTAAATTTGCATAAAAGAGAAAAGAAAATAAGCTTTCATCAAATCGAGTGTGAGGAACATTTTGATGAAATATTCAGCTTCATTTTTATTCCTCTCAATATTCAGCTCAATATGTTCCAAATTCAATTTGAAAAATTCATCTTTTCAGGCGAAACTTTCCAACATTCATTAGAAAAATTTCGATTTCTTCATTATCGAACATGAAAAAGGAAATTTTTCTTTTCCGAAGCTACTAAATGGACATTGAATCGTTTCTTTTTCATCAACAAGAGTTTAGACGATTCTTTCATTTGGAGTAAAAGTTATCAAAGATTAGGAGAAATTGGAATAAAATTGAACAAAGAATTCTTTCATTTGGTTCAATGAGAAAAATTGAAATTCATTCGATATTTAACATCCATTAGAACTTTCTGTTTGTCCATTTTAATGAATGAATAATCATGACTTGACTTTTGATCATTCAAACTCGAATTTACCTTTCATTTCATTTTCCAATCGAACTTTTTTTGTGGTAAAATGACAGTTTTACAGTGAAAATTTTTCTGAATAAAAGAACTTTTTCTGTGAGAATTAGTTTTCACTTGGAAAAATCAATCAAATTTTGGATTCTTTTCATTGAATCAAGTGAAAAGGGCAAAGTTTTCTTTGCATTTTTCTTATTTTCCTTCCTTGACCAACTCAACTGTGTATTTGTGTGTGTTTATGAGATGATAACGTATTTCCTCAACTCTTCTGGACAGAAGAATGAAAATAAATTCTGTTCCAAGTCATTTCATTGAGATAGACAGGGATAAAGCTGAATGTTCAATTGATAAACATACAGATATTGAGATGTTGAAAAATATAATCTGCCGATGAGATGAAATAGTTATTTTGGAGAAAAGGAAGAGAAAGGAAAACAGTTTTTTCTTGTATTAATATGATGGAAAAAAGAAGGAACAAGAAATTGTTTAAGAAGAAAATATTGTTCAAAGTGAATGTGAATCAGCATCATTCCTGGGTTTCCCATTGAAATCAAGATGAAGATGAAAAGTTGCAAATAACAATCAATTCCTTTTCCTTATTCTTTGTGCATTTCCATTGACAACTATTTCTTTAGCTTAACAACTTAGTCAAGAATCAATGATTTCCCATTTCTATTTGATTATTATTATCTCAATTGTCAAAAATTGTCGTTCATTGTTAGTCCATGGGATAATGTGATTCCCTGTGAATCGACTTTTCCATTTCAATTGTTTCAACTTTATCATTGCAACCATTACCGCTTTCATCGGTCAAATGACAGAAACATTCAAATGAAAAAACGAAAAAAGAAATTCAAAAATGTCATCATTTAAGAACTCTTCTTGCAAGCAATCAAATTGCAATGTAAAATGTCACCGAAAAGCTTATGGATTGATGGACAAAATGACCAAAAACAGTTACAAATCGAAATAAAATAACAAATTTGAAAACTAAATGTTTGACATTCGATTTTTTATCAACCCAAAGTCATGTTGAAAGATGCAAAAACATTTTAAAGCGTAAATGATCTACGCATTAGCATCAAGAAGTTTTGCATCAAATTGAATTACGAACTTTAATGTTTTGCTTAGGTTTACATTGAATTTTCAAATTAAACAATTCAAAACATGTTCATTATGCAGCCTAAAATGAATGTTAACAAGTGAAGTGACAAAATTTGAAAAACTGAACATTTCTTTTCTCATCGAAATCAAGTTTCATGTTGCAAAATGAAAAACTTGTTTTAAGCTTTCGAATCTCGTTCATGATTAAGCTGCAAGTTAACAGTCAGTGGACAAGTGACAGAAGCGCAAAACCTCGAATTTGCATAATTTGATCGATTAAATAATTAGGTGTTTCACCGGCTCATCAGCCATTATAGCTGGCAATAATCATTATCATCATTTTCATTCTGTTGCTTTACTCGTTTGGTTCAATTGTTAATAGAAAAGCAAAAAAAGATTGGATTAGCTTTGAATCTGTTTCTTTACTTGGACTGACCTTGTTTACCCCTGGCCGGAAATGAGAATATTTGAACTGAATAAACTGAGAATGAAGATGTTGAACAAGACTGTTAAGGAGAAGAGGTCAACATGAATAGTTCATCAGATTACCGGAACATAAGGAAGAGAAAGAGAGAAGCTTTAATCAAGCGCAAAACTAAAGGAAAATGTGAATTAAATGAAGGAGACAATATTATTATCATTATCATTGTCATTATCATTATTGGTTACTCCGTCAACAATTTGAGTTTCCCTGAGAAAATTATATTTATATATGTTATTGTTGTATTATTATACTCAATCATTCCAATAAACCTTTCCATTGGTTCCACAAATTTTACACAGTGATTCACATTTTCTTTATATATAAATGTACTTAGCTTCCTTCCTCATTATCATCATCATTATCATCATCATCTTCTCCCAGACCTTTCTTAAAGCATTATCATTATTCTCATCATAATAATCTTTACCTTAATGATTAACCTCAAAACGCAAAATCTTTCAATTGGTAAAAATTGTTGTCAAGGCAATGGGAATCCGATGAAACAAAAAGTTTATACAACAAATTAAATCCCAATCAATATGCAACATCGAGCATCCAGACTTCCCTGCAGAATTTCATTCGCTTATTCGTTCAATTCCAAACTTTATTTCGTTTCTTTAATCCTCAACATTCAATAACGCAACTCTATCTTACAATCCAACTTCATGTTCAAACTGATAAACTCCATAGTAACTTGCAAACATGAAGTGCGGTTCGTTTCGATCAAAGTTATTAGTTTTTAATGTTCAACTTTACTTAAACAAATATTGAAAAGTCCAGTAAAATTAATGAAGCCATTAATTAATATTGCTTATGGTTAAAACAAAATGTTGAGCAAATAATGATTCGCTTTCATTTTGCTACGAAAAAAAGTTGTCCATTCAAGCGTTATTTTTACTCTAACAAACGAGCTACTTTTCCTTTCACCGCATAATAATGTATTATATAATAATACAACTGATTATGTGAACTATTATTACCTTGTACAAGCATATTACCTGAAGACAAGGAGACATTGAGTGGTAAAAGAAAAATGTCGAACTCGAAAGAGAAAAGAAGGCAAAAAAAAGATTCTCCCTTTACTCAATATATTCATTTGTACTCCAAGTTTGTGTAATAATATTATACAAAAGGCAAAAGTTATCGGTCGTAATTGGTTTGTAAAGGTTTCCCTTGATTGGGAATGAGTTAAGTTGATAGCCTTTAGGCTCTTTTGCTGATTCAGTATCCAACATGGTGATTCAAATGGATCAATGAAAGAAGTTTGGAAAAAGGGAGAAAACTGGAAAAAGAAGGAATGAAACGACAAGAAAAATATTTCCTAATATGTAAAAGGCCACTGATTAACATTGAAACTTTTGTACTTTTCATCATTATCATCATCATAATCATCATACACCATCCCATCAACCAGGACCAGTTTACATAAACTTATTGCAATAATGTTTGATAATAATGTTTAGAAGGAAAAATATTTTTTTCATCTTCACTCTTGAATACAAATTTTATTCTTCGACTTCTTTTGTGATGAAAAAAGATTATGATGGATGATGATTATATCTTGAGGCTAAACTATGGAACTCTCAATAAATGGGTTAACTTGTTCTCTATTATTCTCTCTGTTCTTGTTCAGAGTTGTTGAGATTATTAGAGCAAAGAAGTTGGTAAAAGTCAAAGTGAGCCAACGAAAGCTTGTATACAAAAGTAGAAAAACGATTTTCATTTTTTGTTGGTTCCAAAGAATAATTTGCCTTGATTTGCAATAATTGAAATAATAAGTTTTCTTAATTGATTGTCATCGTAAATGATATTCGACTTTGCTTGATTGCAGTTAATCTAATTGTTTTCCTTTTACCATGAATATCATCACATCATCAATTGTTTCACATAATTTCATGTTTTCCCGAACAAGCAAAGTAACAAAGTAAATGGAAAGCAGAAAATTTTTCAAATTGCTGAATCAATTGAATGAAGAAGAGAGGAAAAAGATAGAATCAAATTAATGGGAGAATCAAAATTGCTGATGATAAATATTTAACTAAACAATCTCTTCTTCTCATGTTATTAATAGCGCGATATTATTGAACAATTAAATTCACCTTTGATTTGATATTGAGCCAATAAAAGTAAAAGGTTGATCATCAATGAACTAATTTTGCTTCCTATTCATTCCCATCATGTTTAACAATAAGGTTAAAAGATGAACAAAGGCAATCTCTTTTCTGCTTCTTCCACTTTGCGTTACATCAATTTGTTATTTTGTTAACAACAATCGAGAAACAAGGAAAAAAATGAAAACTTGATCGTTGATCATCCATTAAAACCTTTCATTTTTTCTTGTCTCGCAGTTTTTTTACTTCAATCAATGTTAAATTGCAAAGTTCGTGATCAACTTTCATCTCGAAAGAGTATCAATGGAAATGATCTGTCTAAGTGTTCCCTCAATAACATCTTAACTCATGTTTATCAAAGGTGTACTTCGTTGCATTGAAGAAGAAACAGAATCTGGTTATTTTGCCGTACTATTGAAGCACTAAGAATAGCATTATAAGTCTAACTATTTTCGAGAGGATTTGCTATTAGTTTATATCGACTGTTTGTTTGACTGTTTTACTGATTTATATGTTATAATTAAACTTAAATATTGATTCTATTTTTGCAAATAAATTTATTCTTCATGAAGAATTGATTCTTTATTTCATATTTAAACTCTTCTTATTCAACGAAATGCCCTTATCCATATTTATTAATATAAAGTTTTATCAGTTTCGTAGGTTGATTGATTCATCTCATGAATCAAGTCTGTTTTTGCCATTCAGTTATATTTATAGCGATAAAACAATAATTATATTCTCATTAATCAATCATTTAACTGTTGTTACTTTGCTTGACAATTTAATTGAACCTTTTCAAACTGTAACCTTTCCACAAACAGAATCACCTGGAAAGAGCTTCAGTTGTAATTATTGAGTAAAAGTGTTCCAATTTTGTGAATAAAAGTAAAAAATCATTCAAACAAATAATCGCTTTGTCAAGCAAATAGTCGATTCCCTTTTTAATTGGAAATCATTATTGAAATAAGAATTGTCAACGAGATTGTCCATCGATTAAGGAATCAATTTTAGGTCACCAAAAAAGTCTAAAATGCTAAACAGAGAAACTGAAGAGTCTCTTGAAGAAGCGTAAAATTATTACATTTAGACAATGATAAACCTTGTAATACAAATGATATAATCTTGTCTCCAGTCTGGATTAAGAGTTCGTATATTTGCTGAACAAGTTTTCCAACTTTCAATGTTTATCAATCATTTAGTTTTTGTTGAACAAGAAAACACTTTCTGGTTAAGCTTAATCACACCTTTTAACTCAGATCTAGCTTTAAATCCCTAAACTCCCAGCTCTTCAGTATGATTAATTTATTTAATGGTGTAATTAAATATGATTCGCACAACTCGACTCAACCATAACCAAAGTTAACATGAGATGTTTAAAGGCAAGAGAGATTAACATTGTTAAGCACATTATTATTAAAATTAATCACAGTTTGACTGAATTGTGAAAAGATTAGCTGAACAAGTCGAAAAATGATGATCAGCAAATTGTCAATTGCCAATTCTAGTGCTCTTTACGATCGTAGTTTCCTAGTCAACATTCACAATGATTACCCTGAATTTTATGAGTAATTTCAACAGAAGCACAGTAAAATCATTACAGAAGTTGACTGTTGATTGAAGCTACTTAATGAGCATTTAATAAAGCTGTTAAATCTTTATGTCCATTAACAGTCAACCAGAAACAGTTTCTAGTGCAAGAGCCTTGACTTGCTAGCATCACTTTTGCCACTTAATGAAACCTTTTTGACCCAATAATTTGCAATAAAATACTGTTATGAGTTACATTCAAAGAGGCATTTCATGTTCATCAGTTTGACTTAACAAATGCTCTCTTTAGGTCGAGATTGAAAACTTGAATTGAAACTTTGCTCGAGTTTTCCCAGCTTTTCGTTTATTGGTTTTGCAATAATTTTTCAATCATCAGTCAACTTGATCATTAATTGAACCCATTTTTGGGTTATTTGCTCGATAAACTTTAACAATTGCATTTTTTTTCTTCTTTTGGGTAAACTTTTTTTCACGAGTAAACATTGATTGATATATAACGTGTAGCAACGATTTGCCACTTAATCCTTTTGTTTGACAAATACGTGTATTCCTAGTTGATTTAAACTAAAACTTTCTCAATTAAACTAGAAAAGTAAACAATCCGAGAAAAGTTTGGGTTAAAATCTGGAATGTAAATTGTCCATCTCACCCACAATGTAATTCAATTGTAGGGACAAAAGTGATAATGTAATTAAAACCTTTTTAACCTATTGATTGAACGAAAAAAAACTGGCAACTCTTTAGCTTTCCTTCCCTTATTATCATTCTCTGGTCAATGTTGATCATGACCAAATCCTTATCACTCTTCACTCCCTGTTATTAACTGGGTCATCCATTTAGCCATTAAACCATTATCCGGAATAAATCAATGAACCGAACGAGCTCAACTGGCTAAAATCAGATGACCACTTCTAGATAACCAAATTACTAATCCTTAAATAATTTAACAAACAAAGTTGAACACAAAATACTTCACACCGAGAAGATTTAACAAGAAGAAAAAGAAGACGAAAAAGTCAATTCTTGGAAAATCTCGATAATCATCCACATACAGTAGCCAGGGTAAGTTAACTTTTGGCTTAAGTGAATTGACCATCTTCAAGGCATCGTCTACCCTTCGCATCTTGCGTGCTTTACAAACCCATAGTTCAGAGGCTTAATCAATCGTAAGCGCTACTGTTAATGCACTTAAGGGTAGCCTAGCGAGGGTAGACGATGTCATAAGGCTGTTGCGGCTGGCCGATCCACACAAGAAAAAACAAACTCAACACTGGCAACCAATGTATTAGCTTTTTATTTATTTGAAGGTTCAATGAAGCTTAAAGTTAAATTGAAGAGTCTAACACAGAATTGGATTGTTCAAGTGAATTCTGAAATTGATTGAAACTGATTTAGAAGAGAAAAGTCATGAACAATGAAGAGGTGAAGCTTAAAAATGAAAGAAAAAGAATTTCTTTTCATGATAATATACTTTGAGGTTGATGAAGAAGAATTTTTTAATATCATCAATTTTTGAACAATTTCAACAAGTTAATCATAAATCAATTTGAAAGGTTGATTTGCCTATCAACTTGCGTAAAGTGAGCAACATCCCAGTGAATGGAAATTATATGAAATGAATTATAAAAAGCGAAATCAATGAAAAGATGAAAAGAATTGGAAAACGTTATCTTGATTGAATTATCGACGAAAAAAGAATAGAAATGGAGAAAGAAATAATTTCATTCCAAGTTTTTTGTCTTTTCAATTGAATCTTTTGGCTGCTCAATCTTTCACTTATCTTGCTTTTCATCAATCACAATTGAAACCATATGCTAGTTAAAAATCGTTGAACCTGAGGAATTGATTGAATGCTGTGATGATAATGGTTAGTTAAAGGAGTCTGGGAATGTTGATAACGATAATAATAATAGTTATAATAATAGGTAATATTGTTGGTGGTTTCAGTTGAAGATGACGATAATGATGAAGAGGGAAAAGTTGGTGGGAATTTTCATTGTTTAGGAGCCACAAGAATTGGTGTTTCGCGAATTTTGTATTTACTTGCAATCTTTCTTTTCCTTTCTGTTAATTCAATGGGAATCTTTTAAGTGCACTTGAATCAACTTTACGATAGATTCAGAGTTTTCTTCTCCTTCTTCCAATTGTTTAGATTTTGGAATTTCTTCTTGTTGGTTTTCTCGTTCAACAAGAATTAACGTTTTTATATCTTTCTCAATGTTTGATGTTTTCATTTTTATTATTGGTTTTATCAGAGAAAAATATGATTTCTTTGATTGTCTGATCTCTCAATGGATCAATTAATGGCAAGAAATGGCCTCCAATCTCAAGAAAAGGACATTTTCTCAATGGATTATCGGTATAGATCGAAATGGTAAAGTTTACTGCTTTTCCTGGTTTCAAAAGTTTCTAATTAACTTTGGAATTGGTGTTTTGATTCAAAATGAATTCCAACAAAAATCGAAATGTTCACCAAAAAGATGTTTCAATTTACGAAAAGATAAATTGTATTCTCACTTGTTCCAGATTACATTTGACTGATCTTCAAGTGAATAACATTTTTAATCATCGATTTCAGTTTTCATCATTAATTAGTCTTTTGAAGCGACAATCTAATTAATGTTATTTACCTTCTTAATTAGAAACAAACTAAGCCATTATATATTAGTTTGGATTACCTTTTGATAAGCTCAAGCTGTTAGTCGAGAAACTTGTAAACTTATTTTTTTGCTTTTCTTCTCATAAAAATTGTGATGAATTTTCACTCCCAATATTAGTTTCTCATAAAAAGCATTGGATGCAAGTTCACAAGACAATAAAATGAACTTGAATGAAAATGTACTAAGCTAATGATTACCTTAAGCCGAGCATTATATGGATATTATGTATAAACAAGAGTCATCCGATGTTGATACCTTAATGATAATGTAAGGATACAAATGAAAACATAAGACATTTCAACAGCTAACAACCTCAAAATCGAATCTTTTTCTTCACTTTTATTCTTTATTCTTGAGCTGTTCATTACTGCATCATCATCACCTTGTGATCACAACCATCAAAATCTTCTGATTTAAATCTCATTCATGTTTGTTCTTCTTCTTTTTCCATCACATTTTCATTCTGTCTTTCAATGTGATTAATGCGATGCAGAATAAAAAATGCGTCTCATAAAAGGAAAAGGCTTAAATATCTGTCAAAATGGTTATCATTTTTTTGCTGTTTGACATTAAAATCTCTTTTTTCGCCAATTTCGTAATGAATAAGTTTAATAAAGGAAAAATTTTCTGATGAAAAGGCTCAATTATTACAATATGAATACAAGAAGAAAAGAGGTTTAGCAAGACAAAAGATGGTGCTTTTGAATAACATGGCAATTCCATTGGTTAGACTCATAAAAAGGTTGATAATTGCAACATAAACTGATAACTTGGCGGAAAGATTCACACTTTTCAATCACTTTGACAAACATTTTCTGTGACTTTTCATCTTAATTGAACTAATCTGTTGTCGTTGGAAGTTATGTAAAGTCAAGGAACTAATTGATATGCTATTTCATCCAATTTTGCAAAATCACTCACAAATTTTACTTCACATTAGACTAACAACGCTTGATGAAACATTTTTCCAACTTTTCCATCGGATTCATAGCTTACAAACTCAATTGTATCTTTTAAATCGTCCAGATCATAAGCAAGATATTTCATTTGCAATATAATATTCAAATGAAAGTACAAATTCAACACAATTACTGAACAGAGTATTAACTCATAAAATGATTACGAAGGTTGCAGAAGACTAAATTCCTTTGCTTTTGGCTTGGAATCAAATGGTCTTTGAATCAACTTCGGTTAGACTAAGTTCGGTCACTTTATATTGGATACATAATGATCGCTGTTTTGGTTATTTTGAACAGCTATTATATTATGCTTATGGATAGAATTTTTTGCAATTATCGATTTCTGCAAAATAATTTACGATTTATAATTCATTAAGAGCACTCAGTCGAAAAAAGTTTATCAAATTTGCAAACATTGCATTTCGAAAGAACCTTTCATTTTTTTCTGTAAATGTTGATTCTACTGGAAGTGTAACATGTTGCAAAACAGGCAATGATCATGAATATTAGTTAATGAATACTTCCATCATGTTTACATTTATCAAATTATTGAGCAAGTTTAGACGATTTTATACTGCAATAGACCCTTGGGAAGGCTATCGATTAGCTGAATGCTGGTGCAATTAAAGAACGAGATGAAGAAAAAACGAGTTAAGCTGAAATATCAATTGAATACAATAATGCATTTTACTTTTTCTCTATCAATTGATCGCATTATTAATTATAATACGTTTGAGCTATTGAACCAACAAGTTATCAACATCATTTCAAGGCGCATCTAACAAAACTACAAATATCATACTCTAAACTTGTCTAAACCTTTTCATTTTTCGTTGTTTTTACTACTTTTCATTAAGTCTGCTGGGAGTTTCAGTCGAGTTAAAAGGAAAGGCTTTTTATGTAGAGTTAAAATAGTATAACTCGATCAGTTACTTGCATTTAACATGGAGTTTTGATTGAAATATTGATCAATTTTTCAATCAACGATTTACTTTACCATTTAATTTTGATGACTATTTGTTTTAGTTGTTGCGTTAAAAATCAGTTGGTTAAAAATAGTTCATTTGACTCGGTGAAACGATATCAATTCGGCATTGAATTTCTTTCTTTCAGATTGAGTATTGATGAAAACCAACTCATCTAAAACTAGAAGTGGAATGAAATACAAAAAAAGCAAAAAGAAAACTCGAAGCTTTCAATGTAAACAAGTTTTTTTCTTCTTGCTCATCTTCTTTTGACAGTGATGCTGATGATGATGAGGGTGATAATGACAAGAGAGTCAATGATAAATACGAATAGGAACACATGTAGGAAATCCAATGCATAAAGATGAGTTTCTTTTCCTTTTTGAGCAGCATTTTTCTTCTTATTCGAATGAAACTGAATTTTTATTTTCAAAAAAATACTTTTATGATTTTCTCTTTTCCCTTCATCTTCTTTTTTCCCTGAGTAAAAAAGAGATGAAAATAGAATAAAAAGTAAGAAAAAGAAGAGTGAAAATCTCATTTTCTTTCTTCTTTTCACTCCGTGTTTATCAGCAAACCATTTACACCATTATAATTGTTTCCTTTATCAATTTGATTGCATTTCAAACTTAAGAGCAAACGTTTGATTTGTTTTCCATTCCTGCTCTTCTATCAACAAACACTCTTTCAATTCAGCATTATAATTTGAATTTTCATCGAATCAATCAAATTTAAATTAGGAAATAAATACCAAAAGGTCGACCGTAAGTGAATATTCAACTTTAGCACGAATAATGAAACAGAAGCTTCTAATAATAACTCCTTGCATTCATATTAAAATACTTTTCCAAGTTTATTATTTTTGGAAATCCATTCTCTAAGCAAGAAACATTAAGGATTTAATTCAAAGAGTCGATTACAATTTGCTTTTCCAACATAACTATTGGAATATAAGAATGCAAATTGCAACTTGGATTGGACAGCTTTAGATTCTTTCCGTTTTCAAGTCAATACAAAACTTCAATGTCAATCAATAGCAAAGAAGAAATGTGCAAAACTTTATTGAATATAATAATAAATGCATGGAAATTAAAAGAGCGAGATTTATTGCAAGTTTAAGATACGTTAACAATCTTCGGATTTACACGGACGAAACTTCTGTTCTGTCTTTTAATAACATAAAATATCTTAAAGCAGTTGTAAAAGATCTTCTTTGGATTCTGTGAAAACAAACTAAAAGCGGGAATCTACTCGGATCCAAATGTGGTAGCATCTATCCTGCAGATGAAGTGCACTCGATGATCATTGTTGTATTAGAACTTCGAGTTTTTGCTAAACTGCATTTTCTATTTCGAAAAAGTACGAAGCTTTCTTTCTATGAATATCTTCTATCGAAGGACCATTTTGCTTTTAATGAAGACATGGGCTTGCTTGGGCTCGCCTTCTCGAATTTCTTGCAGACTTTGCATTTCGCTTTAGAAAATTGTTGTTTCAAGTTCGTCAAGTTTTAAAGGAAATGCATGAGCATCATTTTTAGATTTAAGTCGATAAATTGTTGATTACTGTTAACTACTTGATGAACTATCGATTGTAAAGTTGCTTACAAGCCTTGAATCTAGATTTCAATGGGAAAAATTTGTCAAAGTAAATATGTGCAACATTGAAACATTCAATATCTTATTTAGTTTTGCAAGAAAAAGGATAAATTCTGGAATCTCCTGAACCAACGAGTCGAACAGAAGCGCAAAAAAAGGAAGAATCCATAATCTCCTTAATCCTTTCTTTTCCATCTTTTTTCTTCTCATCTTCTTCTCTTATTTACCTCTCAATATTTTAATAAGCTGAATGTTGTTATTGTACAATTTTGTTTAGTTGTTCATTCCCTGTAAAATGTTAAACTAGTTTTGCATACTAAACAGCACAAGCAAGAATCAGTGAATCCAGAAAAGAAAAGCTTTACAACGTAAACATTTTGCTCTTCTTTTGTTCACCAACACAAATCATGTTTGATTGTTGTAATTCAAAACTCTGTAAACTGATCAATAATCAATGTCGAACGAAATTCACAGCTTAATCGATTAATGTTAATTGAAGGAAAGGATAACAGCAGAGCAACAGAAGAAGAAGAAGAAAAAAAAGTAAAAGAAAACAAGAAAATTCTGTACACCTTTCAACACACCTAACATTATCTCAGTCGATTTCCAGCTGTTGAAGGAAAAGATTTATTCATATGTTACATGGAAAAAGCAAGCATGATAAATAAATGATTATATATTCATCATTACTTATGTTATTAAAATTTGAACGAAGTAAAAGAGAAGAAAAACTTTCAGGTTGATCATCATGGAAATGGATTGAATCATTTAATTCCAATGGAGAGAATGAAAATGGAAATAATGTTTAAAGAGAAGCGAGAAAAAATTCAAAAGATCAACATTGATTGGCACAATTGAACTCAATTATTGGAAATATTATGAGCGTGTTTTCCTCTTCTTTTTTGTGTTCACCTCAATTCTGATGAACAACCTCTTTGATATATGATTCATTTGAATTTTGATTGATGATGTTTTGGCTCTTCATTGTTTATCACCAATCATCTTTAACAATCAAATTTTCCATGTTGAACCTTGTTGTTTTACATAGTTACTCATTTCATTTGCGTGCAAAAACCAGAAACCAATATCAGTTGTTTAACCCTAATAATGGTGAGAAAGTTCATCATTATTCATTATAAATCTTTCATCAGACAATCTTCTTTTTTGTGAAGAAAATTTTTCCAACAAAATGGCAGCTTCTGCTTTTCCAACGATTATCAACAATGATGAATCTTGAACCATCACAAGAATTCATCTTTTTAATGACAATTATTTTCCATTGCCATCAAGCAAACAGAGAATGGAGTGAAAACGAAAAAGGAAGCTCAATGTTAGTGAATCTTATTTGCATGTGAATACACCATGTCAGTCAAGAATATCATTCACTTTTGAAACAGTCAACCCTGAATACCTTATTAAATATCTTCTAATGAAATGAATGGAACGAGAAAAACTGTTACAAAGAGTAACAATGATTTTTCCTTTTGAATATGAAACTTTTAATCTCGAATCGAGATTCATCTTTGCGGCCAACTTGACTGTGAAACTAACTTGAACAATTCATTTACCATTGAGGCTGATTCAAGTTGAAACTTGCATCCTTTTCTAGATTCTTACAGATAAACTATTTTCTGGTAAAATGTTAAGCTTTCTTCTGTAGCTTGACAAAAATCCTTCCCTGTTTTACTGGGAGTGAAAAGCGAAAAGCAACTTTTCTTTTCTTTTTTCCTTCTTCTTCTTCTTCTTTCCCATTTCAAAATTTTCATCTTTAAAACGACAAGCAAATGTACATTTGTAAAGGACGATCAAGTTTAAGGATAAGGCAAGAAAACCCATTTAAAGCGATTCAACTGGAACTAAAAGTGAAGAGAAACAAAACAAGAAAATAAGTCAAACAATCATTTTCAATTCAATCTTGTTCCATTTCAATGGCAATATTATGAATATTCATATCACTTAATCTTTTCTCCTTTCATTATCAACGACAAGCAACAGCATAAAGTGTACAAAAAATGTTGGAAAAAAGCAAACACAGAATTTGCTTGTTTTTCACTTGATTCATCTTGAAATTCCCATGGAATGGAAGATTGATAAAAAAAGAGCGAAATTCTCAGTATCAAATTCTCAAATTCACATTGACATATGTTGAATGACGTGTAAAAATGAAGCTCAACTGAAATCCTGCAGGATTATTAATTAAATGGAACAATAAGAGACGAAACAATTGAACTTTTCTCATCAACATTTAATCAAACGAAAGTTATACCAAACGAAAATCTCAAAGTTACAGATTTGCACGAAGAAAATGAATTTAATTTAATTAATGTTGACTTGATTGATAATATTTATAATAGCATAGCAAACGAACAAGGTTAACCTTTACAATTATCATTAACTTTACAAGGTACATGTTATCATTATCGAGGTACAGGGAGGGTTAAAGGAATGTTGAAATGAAGGAAAATTTGTATTCTCTAAAAGTATCAGTTTTTCTGGAAAATGAAAATTCTTCAACTTTTCAACTTGAACTTCTATTCTTGTCCATTTAGCTTTACTTTAATTTATTCGTCAAAAATTCCATATTAACTGGGAGTTAAAAAAGTAGATTTTAATTTTTAATTTAATTTCCACATAATAGGCAATCATTATTATAATAGCAATAATTGTAATTTAGTTGAATACAAGCTGAGAAGAATGATGATAAATGATGGAAAAGTATTTCAACTTCATTTATAAGGAATGCTTTTCTAACTCTTCAGGAAAAAAACTATCAAAGTACAGAATTTTGTTGATAATAATAACAATTTTGGCACAACAATAATGATCAGTAAAGTTGAAAAGTTTTAAAATAATTTTCCAACTCTATTATGATGGGTTTCATTGTTCAACTTTTAGCTATCATAACATGGAATAATATTTTCCACTCAAAATTTCAATTTTTTCTTCTTCTTCTTTATTTTGTTTTTATTTTCTCTTCCAACTTTTCATCAGTATTCTCAATAATTTCTTTAGTCAATGGCGATGATGATGAATGCTCTTTTATCAATTGTTATCGAATGTTGAAAAGTATGGAAAAATATGGAGAAAAGTTTTCCATCTATTAAACTCGAGTTATCTGATGAAGGAAAATTTCTTCAATTCATGTTTTGCCTTTGGAATCAATTTTGTAAAAAAATCATTCACCAAAAGAAAACATGAAATCATTCACATGATATCTTCATGACAATTTTTCATCTTTATTCTTGTTCGTCATCAGATTCTCCTTGTTGAGGAACTTTTTTCTTCTCATCAAATTTTGTTTACTTTGATAATTTTATTATCCATTGTGAACAGTTTAAAAATAGATACAATTTTGACTCAACAATGAATTCACCATTTTTAGATAATTAATTCAGAATAAGTTGAACAATTGAAGAATTGAATTTTTTTCTCATTTTCTGTTTACTTTATCCATCTTTTGCCGTTTTATTTCACTTTGTTTGTCTTTCATTCAAGTGCAATAAAAAAGTTACTTTTCATCTCTTTTCGCCATTCAGAGTTCAGAGGTTAAACTTGCCCAAATGAATGAGCAAATGTAAAAACAAAGTTGTTCAACTAATTAGAAAAGGAAAAAGAGCTGAAATTGTAAAGTTAATCATGTTAATTAAGCTAATTAAGTTATATTGTCTCAACAAGAAAAGAAAAAAATTTAAACATAATTCTATTCCCATGATGGTGAAAGTGGTTAGAATTTTCAATAACTTTCGCTATTGTTTTTTGACCAAAGATAATGAAAACGTTCAGTTGAAATGGCTAATTAAATAATGGATCAAATTTCATATCAAAATGTTCTCATGATTTTCACGAACTCAACTCTTGGAAGGAAATTCCGTAGCGACTAGAGAATTGTGTATCGATAACGAACGAAATGGTTATTCATTAATATAAAGTCTAATTTGCTTGAACATTCAACTCGGAGTGAAACATTTGAATTTTGTTCGAATTACAATTTGCTCCAGAAAAAATTATTTTATTCAGATTCCCAATCGCTCAATTTTCTTTCAACTTTTAACTTTTCTTTAAATGTACAGAATTTCAGAGTTTGATTGGTTCCTTCGTTGAAAAGCATGATGAACAGGTCAATATTGAGAGCTTCAAGGAAAAGTCAATTTTCATTTTCTTGCTTTTGACAGTTTCAAAACTAATCTTGATAAATTTGTTTCAGAATTTTCCATCAACTTGAAAATCAAAAACTTTTAAAACAAACTAATTCAATCTCGATCAATAATAGTCCAAAATTCGCTTTGGGAATGAACCCTTGGTCAATCGATATTTGCGCATTTTCAATACTGAAACTACATTGTGATTTTGATTCAACTGATGGAGAAAATTTTTCTCCTCTGCTCATCAATTAACCAATATAAAGCTAATTATTTTCAGTTTAATTAATATTCAAGCCATTGCTATTTCTTAATCAGTTTCGAGAAATTCTTGCGTTAAGTATTGATGCAAGCTCATTTACGAAATTAAACTATTGATTAGAATTGGAATTCCTGAAAATACTTTTACTAACTTTTCCATCAATGCTCATCTTGATTCAACCTAACAAGTAGATAAAACCTGAGCAAATAAGAACCTCAACTAAGCGATATTAATTACATTTTATGGTGGATATTTCAAGATGAATAAAGTTTCTCAGAATGCTTTATGAATTTAAAAAAACTTTAATGAAAAGGTAAATTTTTTGTCAATTAACATTCAATATTGAAAATTAAAGGTTAGAAGTTGAAAAACAGAGAAAAATGTGAAATGCAAAGGACACTGAATGAATCAGAGTTGACCAATAATGCAAATGTTCATCAAGGGTGTGTCAATGAAATTCATTGATTATCATGTTCATCTAAATATATAAATATATAATACAAAAGGCTCGATTCATTATAAAGACAACATTTCCCTCCCTCGATTCAAAATCTTGATCTTGCTTTGTTTTTTTCCTCTTTCCTCCTTCAAACCTAATCACATCTCGTCTTGATTCCCATGCATTTCAAAGGTTACTCTTGCAACCATCATGTTCACCATGCTCAGTGTCTCTAATTTAGTCCTTTTTTGAGCCTCTTTCACCACTTTTGCTCCAATTGACACACTAACCAGGAAAAACCTTAAACAATCCTTTACTTTTTTCCTCTTCTTTTGCTTCATTCCCTTGCAACTTTAAGTAACTTGTTAAGCAAAAGTTGGTCAACTTGCAACAACATAAATGAAGAGCTGGCCACTCAGCCAATCCCGAATCAAGCTATTTGTTTGCTTGTTCAAAAGTGTGATTAATAGTTGGCCACAAAAGGCCAAAAATGTGATTCAATTTTCCTTTTCTCATCCAATTGTTTCCTCAACTTTTTTATTGCCTCTCACTTTATTAATAACTTTATTATTAACATTATTATTATCAATACAATAATATTATTGATTGGTGATTATATGTTATAAACGAGATAAAAGGAAGAATCAATTTTCTCGTTGCAACTCTTCACCAAACTCTTTGTCCAATCTATACCCGAATCTGAATCTTATTCAATTTTCAACTTAATCTTGGAATTGAGTGAAGCCAAGAGAAGGAAAAACAAATGATTAGATGTTGATTCAAGAAAAGACTTTCATTCAAGAAACATTGAAAAATTGGTGGATTGAAAGTTAAACACTGAATAAGGTCAATGAGATGAATTTGAGGATAAAAAATGATGAAAGAAGGAAAATATCTTTCAATTCATCTTCTTTTTCCTTTGCATAAACAACTTGTTCTATTTTCCTTTTGCATTCAAATATTCTTCAATGGTCAATTTCAACTTTCCGATGCTGATCCATGTTATTACCAAATTGAGGGTAAACTAAAAAGATGATAATATGGTGAAGTTTATCGCACCAGAAAAAGGAATAACAATAAATAACATTTTTTCTTCTTCTTCTTCTTGTGATAACTTTTCACTCCCAGTGCAACCGTTTTATCATAAAATTGGAATAAAATTCAATGATAGACTTGCATGATAACAAGTAGATTTAAAGGCAATTAAGTAAATTGTCAACTGAAAAGGAATTGATTTGTTGGACAGAAGAAGAAAAAGAAAAGGCAAACAGTTTGTAAAGAGATAGTTAATGATCTGGAATTGATTTAATAGTTCAAGTTGATAGGTTAAAATTGTGTGATTCAATTAGTGATTTATCGAAGGTTCAATCAACCAGAATAGATGAACATCATTATGATCAGACAATCAGGTAAAGTGTGTTCATTACAAGTTTGTCTGTAAATGGATGAAACATGATAATATTTTTAAACTTGAATAAGTTCGGGTTTCAATCTTTTTTTGAGCAACAAATGACCGTTAAAAGGTTTCGATTGATTAATGATAGGAAAACATGAAAAATGGCAAGAAATGTTAATTGAGTTCTATTGGGATTTCAAATTATTATATTTCAAATCCATTTGTGTTAATTATTTATAATAAGGAAATGCATTCGCAAAGAATAATCGAACAAGAACATTTTCTCCTCATCTCCATGTTTATCATTTTGTTGCTTTTTTTAACCATTTTTTCATCTCTATTGCATTCACTTTACCAATCAGCATTTGCAGAAGTTTTTTTTTCTCCATCCAATTCTCAATGGATGTTGATTAGTTTTTTCCACTTTGATTCATTGTAAAGAGGAAAGAAAAACATGAAACTCTGTGAATAAACTCGGAAATTAATGTTAATCGTGATGATAATTGATGTAATGCCATCATCGAACTGGTAATTCGTTAATGAAGGTTGAAAATAGATGAGAATCATAAGGGTATTTTGATATTCCTTCAAACCAGAGAATGAGTTATCAAAGAATTCACTCCGACATGATAACTTCATCTTGAATTAGGCAGCTTTACGATCTGAATTTATTGAAGTCATTCGATTCATCATTCAATTTCTTTCTCCAATCATGTTTAGGAATTTTTCAGTATAATCAAGCTTTTCAATTTTCGTTGAGAGCGTCGAGTTTGCTTTGTTTCAGAAAGTTGTGTTCAGGACCCGAAGATTTGCTGAATACTATTCTTTCAAAGTCTATTTTCTCGTGAAAATAATTCATGAAACTAAACCGAATTCATTCAATAATCTCTGTTTTCATGAGTTCTTTTTTTCAGTTTGAACAATTCAGAGTTTTGCATATTTTTATGAGATTTTTAGGCATTCAACGCTCAGAACAATCAAAGTTTTGTTTGCCAAAAGTCGAGTTAACTGCAAAATTTATTCATAAAAATGATCAAGATTTTTTATCCAAAAACTTTGAGACAAAAAGTTGTTAATAGAAACAATTAAGAAAAGAAACTGCAACATTGTTAGGTTCATGATGATAAGATAATAATGAGTAACCTTTGAGACTTGTTTTCGACAGATCAAAGTGTGAATACATAATCAGATTAACATCCATACAAACATAATTGTAACCTTAAAGGTGAATATTTTTACGGTTAAATCTGATCCGATGAATGTTTTTTAATCAGTCAAGTTTAAAAAAATGAAATTTCATTTCGCTTGATTTCATTACACATGGATATTGAATTGCATATTTAGCGTTATTTCGATGAAACCAGAGCACAAGAGATAAATTTCGACTCATTTTGTGATTAAAGTTGATTTAATTCTAATAAGCATTTTACTCGTCCAAATATTGTTTCCAATTTTCAAAGTTTCCAGAAATAATCGGATTACTTCTTCCATCTATTAACTGTAACTAAAATTTTCAGTCTATTACAGTTGATGAGTAAAATGGGAAAGTCCATCACAGAAATGAGTTGAATGTTATCTGTTAAAGCACACAAAAGACCTGAACTGAAAATCATTTCATCGTCCAAAAATGAACAGTAAAAGAAGAAAAAATTAGCTAAATTGAATTTTTTTCACACAAAATTCATTTGTTTAAAGAAGCTCAAAATAAAGCTCAAGTTAACCTTAAAATTTAGTTAAACCACAGTCAAGTTGGCACATGAAACTTTTTCACAACTCAGGTAACAACAAATAATGCAACATTATTAAATGTAAAAGAAGAAGAGAAAGTTATCTGAAAGAAAAGTGAAAAACAGTTTTCCAGTTCCATTCAACTCCTCTTCCATGTCTTGATCCTCATCATCATCCTAATCATCATTGAACATTTGAATCACTAAAGCAACAAAAGAAGAAAAGTTAACCCAAAAGTGTAAAATATAACGAAAAGAGAAAAGAAGAAGAAAAAACTAAAAAAAAAGTTGACGATCAAAATAAATTAGCTTGCAATATGTGATAGGAATAACATTGTTCATCTTGTTCAATCTTGCTCATCTTCTAATGCCAACATGTTTCAAAGTCAACTTATTTAATTCCAAGTGTTTCATGGGATAATCATGAAAAGCTGATAAGTAAAGATGAAAATATTCAACTGATTTTGTTCACTTTTCTAATCGCAATTACATTTATCAAGATCAATGTTTTTTCACTTTTCAACTTGCAAATGTAAACTCGAGCTCAACATTTGTAAATGACGTTATCATGATGAATCAACTCCCAGTCAATTCTTACTTGTCTAGTAAAGACAATTTAGTCAACCCATATTTGTTCATCATTTTTCATCTGTCGCTTTGTCTTCCTATGAATCAATGAGAATCATTATCGGAATCAACAATCATGTTCTAAGATTTATATGAATATCTTTGTACAGATTTACATCAAAAATTCATATTATTATTGTTATTAACATTTCTTTCTTGTTCATTCTTGGTACATTATCATGACAAGGTAAAAGGGTGATAATCAAAGAAATATTATCATTAGAAGAATGAAATTATCTTCTCTATTCACACTAATAATATATCAATATCAATAAGAATCAATTGAATAAGGTCAATGAATAAGTTGAAAGTTGTCATGATAATACACATTTGGACTCTTCACTTCACTTGCTTTGTTTTGTTTTCATCGTTTTCTCTTCTTCTTCTTCTTCTTCTTTCTTCCAATCTTGACATTCCCTATTAATAATATTAATAAATAATAACATGGATTACATTAACAAATGTCTATTATTATTGTGATCATTATTATTTCGCATATTATCAAGGATATCATTTTCATTTTGAAAGCAAAATTCAATTTGTCTGTCAACTTGAGACAACATTAGCTTCTTCATTTTGTGAGGACTCTTTGACCAGACAGATGGATATTTTCAATTAAAATGGTCAACAGTTTTATAAGTACTTTATAGTTGATTAAATTTATAATCGTGATGCAAATTATAATCAACATAATTTAAATTTACCTCATAAACCAAAAATTGATACTATCTGGTTTAGTATCTGATTAATCTTTGGTATCTGTAGTGGATATCTGTGTAAGGATTCGGATATTTACTTGCCGCCTTTTGTTAATGGTTGGTTTAGTTACTGTTAATTGTCTTTTGGTAAAAATTGGTAACATTTAAATTATTTCTTGATTCTTGTGTTTCAGAATTTGACTCTTTAAAAGATTAGTCTGGGCACGGTATCCAGATTGTCATGAAATAGCGAAGCGATGCTTATTAACAAATATATTGATTAATAACTGGTAAGTTAAACCATTAACAAGCCATTGTAAGCCTAATGACCAATTGTTTTATCTTATGCTTTTTGTGTTTAGCTTTCATATTTCTACAGGACAAGTTCAATGGTCCATTTGAGTCTTTTTTCTTGCTCATGTATACAATGCTGTCGTGAACTTGAATGACCTTCAACTGTACCAATGTGTCAAGCTGGATTATTGTTACACGAGTTGTCAGACGATTTACCTTCTGCTTTGTATCCAATGGATTTGGAACCTGATTTATATCTTTCCACATTTTTCTCCATCAATCTCAACCTTTAAAACTTTGAAAAGATGTCTTTTAAAGGCTATGTATCAGTTTTGCTATTAGACCCATTTCATGTTAAATTTTTATTTTTTAGCAAAAATAATCATTTTGGTAAGTAATTTTTCGTTTTTCTTAAAAATTGTTCAAATTATAATCCTATTGATAAACATTATTGATTATTTATAAAGGGTTATTCGTGTTTTACTTTTGTTTTCTTGTCTTCTTTCCAGATGTACATTGTGTGGCCATGAAATGAAAAGTCTACATGAAATTGGACGATTAACAAGACCAGAAGGAAAAGGCCAGATGATAGAGGTAAAGGGAAAATGATTCTTCAGTAATTATATTGTTGAACATTGTTGGAGACAAATTAAAACCTATTAATGTAATCTTCCGAGGGTAATATTTCATTAATAACGTTTATTAGTTGATAAAGTAAAGTTTATTCAAGTTAGTCTCTGAATTTTTCCAGTTTGAGTCTTCAGGTAAAGTAATCTTCAACAATCATTCAATAATATCAAGTCTTTTATTCCTACTGTGCCTGGTAAAAGCAGTAATTAAACTTTTTATCATTACTATTTCTATCATTTTTAACTTTCTATCTAATATATATTTTTCTTTCCCTTCTTCTTGCTTTCCAGCATAAAATTTAACCAATCAATATTATATTATCGATATCGATCAATGTTTCAAAGAGCTGAAGGCCCGAGTTTAATTTACTTTGGTAAAAGGGAAAAAAGAGAGAAGGATAAAGACTTGGAAAGGATGAAAAAGAAGAAAATGTAATAAAGTTAATCTTTTTTTTCGCTTTCTCTTTCAACTTGCAAAGTTGTAGATTGAAAGTTAAATTATTCAGTCAATTCAACACTACAAGAATGAAAGATAATATTCAAATGTAATAGATCATCATTCTGGCTAGAATCATGATTGATTGAAGACTAGTTGAAATTCACAGGAATCCAAAATAATCTAGTTTCCTTTTTTTCTTCCCTTTTTTTACCTTCATTTTCTCATTCTCATTCTGATTCTCTTCCATTTCAATTGGTTTCAATTTTCTAAACATGGCATCAGTAAGCCATCAAAATCAGATGACACCAAAAGGTGCAGGTAAAAGGTTACTTGGGAAAGACACTTGCCAAACCTCTGGAAAAACAAAAGATTGAAATTTATTGAATGGTACAAGTTCCCAACGAAAAGATGAATACGATTAAATAGAGTTTTTGGAAATTGAAGGAAAAGAAGGAATCAAAGCAATCTTACCTGAGGTATACGAAAAAGTCTAAGAAGATTGGCAACTTGAAGGGAAACTTCACTATATGAACCTCCAACAACACCATATATTGTCTTCATACCGTACTTTGGTCTTGGTGGAATCCCGTCCTTGCATTCAAAGGCTGAAGCCTCAAAGGCAGTGTTTATCGAGGCTCGTATAAATTCAAGTGATTGATTGAGTGCATACGAATCACTTGAACAAGTATCCAAAATGATGGCTCCCATTTTAATATTTGGTAATAAACTTGAATCATTATTAATCTTGTCTATGGCAAATAACATGGCTTCCACCCTTTGTACACCACGGTCCATGTTGAGTCCTCCACAAGCTGAATGATAATTACTTCCCGAGTTACCAGCTTTGGTCCCTTTTTTGGTTTGATTTTGGGTTAAAAGCAAGAGAAAGACAAAAAAAGGAAGAAGGTTTATTAATCATTAAACTAATTAATCAGTACAAGAGAAGTGAGAAAACCCGAAAAGAGAAAGACAAAAATGAATGGTTAAAAAGATCACATTTATCATTGTATTTGAATAATGACTAGGAAATAATTTGAATCATTTAAGTTTGATTACATTTTTACTCTTCTTGCCCACAATTTTGTCCTGCTGTTCTAGTCTCGTTAAATATTCAATATTATTATTATGTTATAATTATCATGAAACAAATGTTAACTCTTTTTTCCTAGTTTCATCTATAATTTAATGTATTGTTATGGTTTTTTTATTTTCAAAATTGCTGATTGCTTTTATGTTTAATTTTTACATTTGTTTTTTGTTTCTCGTTGATGGGAAAATGTTTGATGTCAAAATTGTTTTCAATGTAAATTAATATTAATTCAATTTGCTTTGACATTGATAACCTTTTAATGTTAAACATCACTCGTCTCAACATGAGCCTTTCAAAGCTCAATAAGTCATCATCGCCATTTAAAATGCCATTAACATGAAAGTTGAAGAAGCAAGAGTGAAAAAGATTACATCATAAAATTCCAATATAAAAATAATATCATCAACATGAAGTCTATCAGAATCAAAAGGAACCTTGAACAATGCCATTGCACCCATAAGGACATTCAATATTTCACAGTGACAGGGATTGAATCTTTTACCAAAAATGTAATTCCATTCTAACAAACCAACTAAATTGTGATTAGAGGGCAGTTTAATAAATGTAATATCAGCTGAATAAAAATATTTTCAAGCTGTGAATAAAAGAATTGAATTCTGAAGTTGCCTTCAGAATTCAATTCCGACAGTCAAGTAACTGTCTAAGGTTAGGTTACAATTTCATGTCACTTCCACAAGTCTTAGAACGGTTTCGAACCTGGTTCGCATTCGTTCTAAGACCATACGGCTCACCCATCTAAGCCATGGGCCTGGCCAAAAAATTAACTGCAAAAAACAAATGAATTTTGAAACCAATACAATCGATTCGATACATTTAAGGATCTATTGATTGTTTACACATGGTTTTATCTGTAAATTTTCAATAAAGTCAATCAAGTTAAAGTTACTGAATGGTGAATATAAAACTATTCATATTAACTCCGTTCTAACAAATCAACTAAATTGTGACTAGATAAATTGTATAATTAGAAAAGGAATAAAAAATATTTTCATGAAGCTATTGCATAAAAGAGGTGAATTCTGGAGGGACTCCAGAATTCATCTCTTTGCGAATTATAATTCGGCTTTAGGTCAGGTTACTCGTTATGTTAACAAATAGACTGGTGTCTTGGATAGGGCTCGAACCCGAGTTGTTTTAATGCCTTTGGCTTATCCAGCTTGGCCATTGGCTTAAGCCTAACAATTAAGCATTAAAAAAAATATATATTTTAGAACCAATACAATCGATTCGATGCATTTAATGCGTTATTTGTATTGGAAATTGGGTTCTTTAGATTGGGATAAGAGAAAAATTGGGTCAAATTAAGCTTATAAAAAGTATAAATTGAACAATTTTCATGAAAAATGCAAATTGGTTGTGAATTATTTGATTTTTTTTCGGGTAAAAGATACATTTTTACTGATTCAAAATAAACCAGCAAGTTGTAAGATAAAGAACCCAAATTGAAAATAGTCAATCTAATGCATAATCAATCTTGGGTAACAATAAAATTGACAATTGAATGTGTTTTGGTGAATAGCAGAGGAGTAGAAAGGTTAAACCATTGTAATTGTCAATTAAGATTAAGGTTTGTCTAAAGGACCAAAAAGCTAAACCCAAAACTAGATTAACAATTGGACAACAAGACGATCTGAATCATTTTTGCCCTTCAAACAACTTGAAAGCAATAAAAAAGGTAAACGAAGGTTGAAAAGCCAAGTAAATACATCGATTTATTGTGAGTGTGTGTGTCAGCAAGTCTTTAAACTGTCTCGAGTCTTAATTGATCTTTATCATGTCGAGTAAAGTTTGAATATGCCAAAATTTGTAGAATCAGACAAACACAAATTCTGGTGTCTATGGCTACCAACTATTGTAAGCATAGTAAGCTAAAGGAAGACAAGATTGGAAGATGCAATGAAGATTATTGTAATCAATGGGTTAAGTCTAGTGAATACAAGAGTTAATTTTTTGGGGTTTTGTTTCTGTTTTGTTTCTGGTTAAGATTGTTTACCTTTTTGATGAATGGGAAAGATTCCACCAAGAAGTATGTCACCATGAAGTGATATTTTGTCTGTTGATTGAACTACAATAACATTATTTCCGGTTGACAATATAAATACAATGGCAATGATGATTAGAGTTACTTGATTAGTTACTTGGTAACTGATCATATTTTTTGCTTTTGGCTTTACTGTTGAACAGTTGAACAAGTTAAACATTGAAGCGATTCAGGTTGCGATAATGATGATTTCAGGATAGAATGGACAGTCAACGGAATAATCAATGGCTGACCAATTAAGATGATGATAATGATGAATGTTGATCAGCAGCAGCTTTTGTCTTCATTTGCGTTTCACACTTGGCTTCATCTTATTCCTTTTCTTCAACTTGATTTGAAGTTGCAGTAGTTTTGCTTAAACAATAATCTATATTGATTAACCTTTCATCTTTGCCTTTAATTGTAATTCAATTGCAATGTAAAGATGACAAACTTGAAACACAAGAAATCAGGTAATGATTACTCTTGATGTACAGCTAATTCAATTAGAAGTTTATTTGAACCAACAATTTGGCTGATCATTGTGATTATGGTCATCTGATGGAGCTTTGATTGTGATTATGATGAAGATGGAGATGATGATGTTATTGAAGATTCATTGATGAGTAAAGATTGAGCATGTAAAACGTGAGAACACTGTTGATTAATTGATAATTATTCAACTATTACATTTGTTTTGGTTGCGACTCTTCAACAGTTTTAGCTCATTAAATAATCATTGTGATTAAATGTTGGTACAACAAGATGAAATCACTGTCAAATTGGTAAACTGATAATTATAATAATAATTAGGAAATGAGAAAGTTGCAATTGTATTTACAAGTGAAAATACAATTGGAAAAAAAAGATACGAATGAATGTAAAAAAGAACGATTTGGATGAGGGAAAAAAAGGATTTTACTGTCTTACCGTTTGCACTGTTTTGCCTCTTAATTTGGTTTGGTTAATCAATTAATTGTGAACAGATGCATGTTAGTTTCCTCCTGGTTTTTTGGGTTAAACAGTCTTCAAGTTGGTAACAGTTTAAATCCAGTGTTGATGGTGAATATGAGGGAAAATATTTTTGTTGTGAAAGTGAAGACAATTATGACACTGGAAATGTGTAAGATTATGAAATGAGGTGATGATGTGATGTTGATGGTAATGTTGATGGTTGATGGGATGTTATGAAAGGCTTTCAATGTAAAGTTTTGATGTTTTGTTTTGTTAGGAAAGACAACGGACTTGGAGTTACTCAGAGTTGAACTACCATGTAACTGTGACTAGGAGTGACAAATTATGAAATGAAAAAAAATATATGTTAAGCTAATTGTTTACCGGGTAAGATGATAAGAGTGAGATGATGAGAAGAAGGAAGATAAAGATAGAGTGAGTGAGAAGAGGGTGAGGGAGATAGAGGAAGGAGAGAAGGGATGAAATAGGGAGAAAGAAAATATCAAAACATTTTCAAAGTAGTCTGATCATATTCATTGTTGTATCACCTTTTTTTTAAGACAAGACATGATCAGAAAGTAACATGGACAGGGTTAGCTGAGAGAGAATGAAGATAACGAGATGATTTTGTAAGGAGAGATGAGATGAACCGGACATGTTCAGTCTTATTCATGGTTTCAATATCATCATCATTTTCAGGTTTAGTTTTCCAATTCCGAACAATCTGAAGATGAAATTGTTTCAACATTTGCAGTGTCATCTAGTGGCTGTAGAATTAGTTTACTCAAATCTTAAATCTTAATTTTCGACTTCAACTCAACTGTCATTTTTGAATTTATTAATTCTGTTTTTTGGTTATTTGGTCTCATTTGTGCAAAATAAAAGGGTAAAACCTAAGTGTGTCCTCTACTGTAGTTTAGATTTATTTATTTTATGATAAGAACAATTGAAAAATATTATAAATTGCAATAAAAGTTGAAAAAATCTACTTTACAGTAAATGCAAATTCAAGTTTAAATTTTCTCGTCAACCAGCCGCAATTGGATTTATTAATCGTCTCTTTTATAACCTGGCTACATACAGACATTTTTTTCTTGATATCCTTTAATATATTTTGATAAATTATGCCTGATTCTGTCCAGATTTACTCATGTCACAAAAAATTCACCGATGGTCTCCGAGGCCACTCCGTTCTGCATTAAACTGAACAATTCTTTAGTGGCTTGCATCCAAAGATGAAAGTGTAATTGCGAATTCGTAATTCTTCTTGATTATCGGCTATTAAATCAGCCACTTTACGTACACTTCAACACCTTCTTAGTCCAGTCCGACTTCATCAATAATGATACAATTAAATTGGTAAGGATTGTGATCAATCCTAACAGTAACGACAGCTGTTTAAAGTTGACAGAATGACATCAGCTCTTTTGAGGATACATTTGTATCAGTTTTAAGACTTAATCTTAAAATGTTAGTCATGAACCATTTTCTCTTAAATTGAATGATTATTAGCAAAATTGAGTTGAGTGCAGTGACCAAGATAATCGGTTATTAGTTTATCTTGGTAAATATCAACCATTAAGAAATAGACCCATGGTTACTTTTTTTCTTACTTCAACCATATAACCGGTTGCCGGTAACCAACATCTTCAGTTTGTTACAGTCTCTTTGTTTATAAACCGCGTAAATGTAACCATAGATACCAGTTTTTAGCCAAAAGCAACACTTTTATTTATATTTCTGTGAATTAATTTGAGTTTTGATCTTATTTTCGCTTATTTTGTTCTCTCTTTTTTTGATCTTTTTACTAATTGCTTCTATTCTTCACAGTGACCAAATGATTCGTTTGAAAGGAGCACGTGGTGATGGAGCATCGCCTTTTGATGTCATTCTTGAAAAAGAAGCAACTCTTGGTCGATCAAAACAATCCAAAATTCCACTCGTTTCTCTTTATATTAGCCGTTCTCATTGTAAATTTGAAAAGGAGAATAATGTCTGGTATCTCACCGATTTAAAAAGTTTCAATGGTACCTATCTGAATGGTGAACGTTTGCCTCCGCACAAAAGATCAGCGATCAAGTATGGAGATAAGATTAGATTGAGTTTTCCAGTCCAAGGAGATGACTGTTGTTTCGAGTTGCAAGTTATGAAGCCATCTAATGCCAATGAGAAATCTATTGAAGTTAAAAAAGAAAAAATAAACGAAAAACCTAATGTAAGCATCGTGACCTCCACCCCTAAGACTAAGACTCCGGATACTGAAAATGTTATTGTCATTCAGGATAATGCTGTCGATTCCTGTTTTGACCCTGTTGTAGAATCGCCTAGGAGGACTAAAATACTGGAAACAAAAAGAGCTAAAGACTTGAAAATGCATTACCTTAAACAAAAACTAGCTAGAAGTGCAAATGACAACTTTAACAAGAACAAAACCAAAACTGGTGGGCTGAAAAAACAAGTTGCCGCATCCTATGGTAATCGGATTCCGATTCCTGGTGGTGGCTCCGCTCGTGTCATCCCCTCTACCAACAAACCCGAGATAACAATCCTATCCACTAAACCGAAACAACCTGGTTCAGTGCAGCCTGCGCCTAAAATTAAAATAGAAAAAGACGAATCTAAAAAATCTAGTCTTGATATAGATTGTATAAATTTAGTTGGTGACGCGCCTACGGTCAAAAGGCAACCAGTTCCGACTAATGTGTCAAATCGCAGTAATAGAGTTACATCTCTTGTTGAGTCCATAATTGCAGCTCAAAAGAATAATGTTAATATTAAACCTGGACAGACTAACAGGCCGAAGACTACCATTTCTAAAGTAAGTGAAGAACCATCCGTTTCTGATACTACTAAATCAGCTGAATCCGGAGCTGCATCTAAATCAACGGAAACTGGAAGTGTATCTAAACCTGTGCCCAACAAAAGACCTGTGCCTGAAAGTGTTCCCAACAAAGCTACTAATCCATCTAAAAAAGTCAAAATTTCTGATGGAGGAATCGCACAAATGATTGCTGAGAAGCGAAGTAAACATGATAATATCACGGTCAGCCCAATGAAGCCTTTAGGACCACCACCAACCACATCTAAAAAAACTAACCAAATACCTCAACCAACTTCATCTGTATTACAAAACCATATAAGTTTGCTTCCAAAAGAATTGCAGGTCAAAAATTTTTCTACTGATAATGTACTTTTAAAAATTCTCGAATGGAGTGTTCAATGGATCAGGGAGAGCAAAACATTGTCCAACAAACCACCTCCTATTACAGATAAACCTCTCATTAAATTGAGTTTATCTTATTCAAGTTGGCAAAAATATTACGATACTTATGAGCCATTGGTGCTTCACGAAATCTGGTCTCAAATTATGCAATCTTATGAAAGTGAGAAGCAATCTAATGTTCTAATGGTAGCTGTCTCTAGCTATGAACTCATCGATGGTTTTCTCAAACTTGACTGTCAAGCTACAATGCTTCCTTCAGACTTTCGTGATCAATTATATTTGAATGAAGGAGATTTAGCTTTGGTCGAATTACAATCTGAAAGCTGTGAAAAAAGAGTCGTTTTTGGATACATCGAGACAATGATTTCAGAAGATATTACTGATAGGACGCCAATTCTACGGACTTATCGAGTGCCTCCTGGTCATAGAATTTTCTTAAAATACCAGATAAAAATAAAGTTCCGCCAAGTGAAATTGGACTGTGCTTCTCTGATGAGAGTCAGAAGTATATACTACCTCAAGCCATTGCTTAGAAATATTGAAGCCATTTTAGCTCTTCAAAATTCCAAGTTGTGTGAAGACATTCTTTCGCCTAGGATGGTTACTTGTCAAATGGCTGTTCCATCTATTAAATTTAGTAATCCTGACTATAACGAGTCCCAACTGAAAGCCATCTTAGCATCTGTCGAAGCTGTTCAAAGACCTTACACTATGCCTAAATTATTAATGATTCAAGGTCCTCCAGGAACTGGTAAAACAACAACTCTGGTAGGAATAATCAAAAAAATATTCGAAACTTGGGAAGAATCTAATTCTCCACCTAAAGTTTTGGTCTGTGCTCCTTCGAATGGAGCGATTGATGAAATTGCCAGGCGACTTCACAGTGCTCGACATTTTTTAACCTCAACTCAATGGAAAAGACCTTTAAGGTGTGTTCGTGTCGGAATGCCCAATCAAATGCATCCCTCTGTTCGTAAAATGTCATTAGATGAGTTGGTTACTGAAAATATCTCAAGACAAAAGTCTGATCACCAACGTGGTATTCAAGAAAAGATTGATAATCTGGAAAGAGATGTTGCTTGTAAAGACCGTCTAGTTGCTGACTATCGCGCTAAAAATGATAAAAATAATGTTGATAGATGTTTATCAGAAATGTTTATTTGCAATCGAGAGATTGAGTTCTTAAGAAAGGAATTGAAAAACAATAATGAGCAAATGAATGATATCAACAAGAAAAAAAGTCTTAGAGCTGATATCCTCAAAAAAGCTGATGTCGTTTTGTCAACTTTAAACAGCTGTCGTCAATCGTTGCTAGAAGGATTATATCTTACTGATCGAGATCCTTGCCAATTTAATTGTGTCATTATTGATGAAGCCTCGCAATGTTGTGAACCTGAGATTTTGATGCCTCTCACTTATACCTCAATTTCAAAAATGATCCTCATTGGAGATCCTATGCAGCTTCCAGCTACTGTCATCTCTCCTGTTGCCTCAGAATATCATTATGATAGATCTTTATTTGAAAGATTTTTCCATCATTTTGGTGGTTATTCATCTTCTAGTCCAGTATTGATGCTTGATACTCAATATCGTATGCACTCTTCAATATGCTCTTTTCCATCGAAAAAGTTTTACAGCAATCGTTTAAAGACTGCCCCAGATCTCGACAAAAGACCTTTTCCTCTCAAACCTTATTTAATTATTGATCTTAAAGGCACCACCTTTGATCAATCCAATTTCAAAAATATCCACAATGAACTGGAAGCCGATTTTGTTATTAACCTGTATTCAGCTGTTCGAGAAATTTGTCATCGTGATACAACAGTGGGTATTATTACACCGTATCAAGGACAGAAAAAATTATTGTCTAATAAATTGGAAAAAAATTATCCCAATGTTGATGTCAACACAATCGATGGGTTTCAAGGGCAAGAAAGAGATGTCATTATTATTTCTTTGGTTCGTGATTTTTCCAAGCGCGACTGTGGCATCGGTTTTCTCGGCTCAGCTAATCGTTTAAATGTTGCACTTACCCGAGCTCGGCATTCATTAATAATTTGTATATCAGACATTTCAGATGTAAATAACGATCTATGGAAAAGTTTAGTAGATAACGCCGCTTCCAGAAAATTGCTTCTTAAAACTTCATGTAGAGTCAAAAATGGACTCAAAAACCTAATCAAGGCTGAATGAGTGTTCAATTGTATAAAAACGTGATACCGAATTTTACCATTTTCTGATGTCGAACCTGTCTTTTGTCAATATTCAAAGTTGATTTTTAACTTTTTTTTGGTTATCCCCAGCCTGTTCAACAATTCTTGTAAATTTTTTATCCATCTATAGTATTCCGTCCTTCAAAGACTCAGAATTCATCAGTGAATCAAAGACAAATGCGATTTTCTCCTCAAATTTGTAAATTATTGACATCAATATTCAACTCAAGCGCAAACATTTAACCAAAGTTTCCCGATGAACACTGGACGACAACTGTGACTCTAGATGCCAGAAACATTTTTAAACACAAAGAAATGTAAAACACATGTCCTTCCATTAAGCCTTTAAACAATTGTGATTGAAAGAAATTGTGCTGTTTAAGATGAAACCTTAATCATCCTTTTCATCATTATCTGTCTCATATTTTTACTCTTGTTAAGTTTTGTAAATTGACTCACTTGAAAATAACTCATCGAAAAACAAAACTGTCGACACTTTTGCAAAAGAACTCCTATCAAGCTCTTCTTCCTTTCCGGCTAATCTAAATGATTTACACTGTTTTCTTGTCTTGAAAATGTATTTATAAATGGTTCAACACTCAACAGGCTGTACATGAGGAGGGCAACAAGAAAGTTAATCTTAGCCTGATTTCAAAATTTGGCGATAATGAAGATTGTAAAGCAACAGATTTAACTTTGTTTTCATTGTCTCTGTTGTCTTGTTATTATTTTAATCAATATAACCAAAATTTGTGATTAAGGTAAAATTAACTGCCTTGTTGCCTCCTTGATTTGGCATATGTTAAGTGTTACACTGTTTATCATGTGGATAAGTTGATACAGACAGGGATGAAAATGAAGAGAGTTGCTGATATGTTATTTTATCATCACAACCATATGGAAAAACAATTTTTCAAAGTAAAACATCGTCTTTATCTGCATCTTTCAACATCTTTCCAATTGTGATACCATGAAAACTTTCTTAAGTATTGGAGAGAAAGAAATTGAACCCGAATTTGCAGCAAAATTGATGCTTTAATGAACGGAAATTTCATTCTCCATTTAATCTTGAGGCCTTAACCAAAGCAAAATCAACTGTCTCTAACTATATTTATTGTTGAAACCCTCTTCACTTTTTTATTGTCTTTTATAATCACCTATTTATATCATAATAATAATAATCTTTAATAATCATGTTCTTAATGTTCAGTTTACTTAATTGATGATCATCAATCCATCTTAATATCTCAACGGCAATCTTGAATGAATTTTGATGATGAATCTGTTGGTTATTGGTGTTTTTTAATCTTGATGACGAAAAGAAGAGAGAAACGAAATCAAATTTTAATCTTTTCCTTCGGTCGAACAGGATTTAAGATTATTTGACTAGTCTAACAGTTAACAAGCTTGATAAGTGTAACTTGATTTACTCGATTGTTCATCAGCTTCCAAAATGGCTCTCATTGTTGAGCAAATTTCACTCAAACTCAAACTGGATGGAATAACACTGGATGATATAACATTGGATATGCGATTACCATTAGAGTCAACACAGAAACATCTTGAACCCGATTCAAAGCATTGGTTGGCCTTAAAGTTTCCATATAAATCACAGAGCAGTTTATCATACGGTTTACCCAAAGTTGTTATTTCATACTCTTGAATGGCACAATCACATTTCATTGTCCGATCATCATTGCCATATCTGTCGATGCGATAATTGGCAACATTTTCACCGACTGAATTTACACACGAACACTCTGAATCTGTGCATTGTCTATGAACAAAATTACCATCCAAATCACATTGCATTGAGTTCAAGCCAATCGCATCGATTCCTTTACGGCCCAAGAAGCTTGTTAGATTGGCCAATGGTTGTAACAGTTGTTCACACATTTTATTGTAATCGGCGCCAATCAAGTGCAATGACTCAATGTAATCGACTATATTATTCATCAGAATTCATCGGAATGAGGATGAGGACAAGAAGCGTCAAACATGACAAACAAAAGAGATAAGAGAAAAGATAATTTGAATTCATGAGAAAAACCCATCTTAAGAGCAAGTACAGGTATTCCTAAAGGAGGCATTTAAAGGAGGTAAAAGATGGTTGCGATTGCTTGAGTAATACAAACAATGAAAATGGAGATTCAATGTGTTTCATTGCTAATTGAAATTAGAGCTTCTAAAGGCCTAAATTTCAGGTCTAAATGACTAGACATTAGATCAAGGCTCTTACACTTTAGTTTAGGCTTGAACATTTAAGAAAAATTTTAGACTTTTTAGCCTTTTAGATGTTTAACCTTATGTCTAATTTTCAATCAATGAAATTATGGTTCCATTTTTAAACATATAAGCTTGATACACTAACACTGGTAATTTAACTCTGCATTAAAGAGTCATAGCAATTTCTTTGTCGTTTTATTCAAATATTGAATTCGTTTCGACTGATGAATTCAAAAAATAATTTTGAGGAAGATTGAAATGAGTCAATAGCAAAAAGAATGTCAAAAATTAATTCGCATTAATGAAGTCTAGACAAAAGTCTAAACATTAGACTTTAGCTTCAGAGCTATTTTCAGAGTCTAGATCTAATTTTCAAATTTGTTGACTTTAGACTTGACTATAAGTCTAATTTGACATGAAGCTAAAATCTAGACGTCTAATAATAGAACCTCTAATTGGAAGAATCACAATCAATCTTTTAACTTTTAACAATTGCTTTGCCTTTTGATTTACTTTGATTTACTTACAGCAAACTTTGAGATCGGCCTTAATCATTTTCCACTTTTGTCCACTATCATGGTCAATGCAATAACATAAATCCTTCAACTTTTTATTGCCATCGTCATCGGTATATTCAACTTTCTCATCACAATTAACTTCAACCTGTCGTTGGTAAGTATCATAATCTGTAAACGTGTTTGTGTTGATTCATATGAAATAATGGGAAATATCAAGAATAAGAAGAAAAAGAAAAACAATAAATAACTCAATCATCGATAAAAACTTGATCTTGTTTTCTTGTTTCATCTCAGATAATTTATTTTATTTTTCGTCTAATATCTTTCATGTTTATCTTTAGATTCTTTACCATGTCAAAGACTATGAGATAATTGGGAAAACAAAATCACAGTGGATTTCATGATGAATTGAAGAGCCTCCAAGATGACATAATTACGATTTGTGCATAAAATTAAAAACATGAATAATGATGAGAGGGAAAAAAATTGTTAAAGTACGATCAAACATGTTCTCAATGAGTGAAAATACTTTTTTTCACTCCAAACCCAGTCTTGGAAAATGAATATTTAAACAAATTCAATTTCATCTGCATTTCCCAATTGGACATTTTCTGACTTGCCTGATACTTACAACAAGAAAGACTCGAAACAGCATCAATAAGAACCAAAGGTGAAACCTGTTGTCCCGTTGATGGATCAGCACAAAAGCACAGTTGATCATGACATTGGAGTGAAGCAAAGTTGCCATTCTCGGAACAATGTAAATGTCTTGATGATTGATAATCAAGATAATTATCTGGATCACTCGTGTAACGGCTCAAGGCGACACTGCATGAACAAGTCATATTGGAACCGTTTACTGATTCCACTGTACCAAACGTCTTTTCACCCGAATCAGGATCAACGCAATAGCATCTATTAATGAAACCAGAAATGGAACATTGAGTAAATATGGGAAAAAAAGGTGAAACAGTAGCAGTTGAAAGGAAAAAAATACTTAAGGAAAAGGAATATTTCCATCAATTGAATCAATTTCAATCTTCCTACTCAATGACTTAATCATGCATAAATATTGCTCTTTTAATTATTCCAATGTTAATTAGCGATTCTCAATTTAAATGGAATCATCGTCTCCAGTGCAAGTTTAATTGGAAAAATTTAAATTTTAAAAAATCTCTAAAGGACCATTTCTGTGCCATTGAACATGCAACATGATTCATGTCTTGAATGAAAAGAAGAAGAAGAAAACTGGAATTTTCAATCACTTGAAAGTCAAGTTTACTTGTAAATTGTTAATCAATTGTTTAAGAGCAATTGGTGCTTCAATTTGGTGACATGAAAAACACGTAAAACAAAAAGCAAAGGCCATCAAAAAAATCAAAAGTGAAAGGAATGACAAAAACGCTGCTGTTGGCCTTACAATGTTCAAGAGGTTCAATCCAAAGTTGTTAATGAAAAATGTTTAATCCTGTAGCAACATTATGAAACTTGTACTCTGATCAACATGTCATCAAATCACACTTACAGATCAACAGAATCATTGATCGTCAAAATGAACAAGATGAAACTTGTCACCTCAACATGGTTACTGATAACACATAATAATAGTGATCAAGATTCCAAGCAAAAGTCCAAAAGGAAGGTTAAAACGTCGAGAGAGAGGCGCAATCAAAAGCATGATTACCATTTAATTGCTGATTAACATTGACTAATTTTATTTTTAGCAAAAAAAAGCTTCATGCGTAATAGTCGTAATTGTGATTAACCTGAAATTGAAAGTGAAATGTTCACTTAATTTCTTCTTCTTTTGCTTGTCAACGTTATTACACCTTGCCCATGACAATTGTAAGGCAACAGTTGTTAACAAAGTCCATGGAAGGAGGAAACCATCAACCTGATGATCAGCAGCATGTTGAGTCTGAAAGTGTACTTTAGAAATGAAAATAATCAAAGATGAAGATGATGAATGAAGCATATATAAATCACGTACAAACATGATTAACATTAACGTCTATTAATGTTAATGTTAATATGTTGCTAGGCAGAGTTCAGCCCATAAGCAAAACGTCTAAGGTTGTTGTTTAAGATCGTACCTTTTCAAGAAACGGATACAAGTCGACCCTCGAACTACTCTTGATAACTCATCATTAACTTGCAATAACCTGATGAACAGCAATTTAATCTTATCCTTTGAGTCCTCAGAAAATTTGCTTTTCTTCTCTCTCTCTCTGTCTCTTCATTTAACACTTTTCAGTTTTATATTACAAGTAGTCTTCAGATGTGAAAGTTGCTTGCAAAAAAATATTACAATATAATTTATTGGAAAATAATAATAAAATGTTAATAGTAACTAGAATAATAAAATATGCTGATAAGTAAATGAAAATTACAATCTTTGGATACAATCGACGCCAAATGATTCCATCAACCTGATAATGGGCAACAAGTTTTATTGGCTTACCTTGGTTCCAGCGTTGTTTTTAGGTAAACATTAAGATTTTTTTGGACGCCAAGCAACAAGTTGAAACCAATAATTAACCAATTTAATCAAGTTACAGCCAAGCTTTACAGTTAAATTAACATTTAAAATCTAAACATTTATCAGATACTTTACTCTGTCTCAATGTTGTTTACAATATTTTCCGTTTTTCCAATCAAATTCATCAAGTTTCTCCTTTTACACTCATCATCCTCACTTCATGTTCAAACCTTGAAAATGCAATGTTTCATATTATTACAGAGGCAACATTTACTTCACTGACAATCATTTTCATCTTACATGATTTTCCAAATTTCAACATATTCCAATTGAACTTAGACAAAGGTAAAGGTTAAACTGAAAACAGACTCAATTTGGATTACAGGATTAGTTCAAATCAATTGTCAAATATTTACACATTTTTAGGTGCAAATTGACTTTGAATGGGTTTAATATTGATAAGAACAAAAACTATGTTAATGATTCAATTGTTGAACAGATGAACGCGGATGAACATTCCTGGTTCAATCATTATCATGCTTGTTGTTGAATAAAAATTGAACCCTCGGAGCCCAAACTCAAGTGTTCAACAGAATTTATCACTAATCAACATAAAGTGATTATGTTCAAAGTTCGATTAAGTTGGATTATCGATTGAATAAGGTTAACTCCAAGTTTCCTTTTATTTTCACTTTTTCGAGTAAATGTTTTTCACTCTGATTATTGACCAAACAAGGTTGACTTTTCGATTCGACACAAAATTGCAATTCAATCTCTTTGATGGAAACCCGAATGAGGCCAATCAACAAGAGATGAATCTGGTTAGTGAGCAAGAAAGGTAATCTTGATAATCATGATTGAGATGATAAATGTGATGAGAATGACGTCTCAATATGATCTTCAATTGTATTCTTACCTTAGCATTGATTAATTATGAAAGCGGATTAATTGATGATTGCTATCTTCAGACCAATTAATCTCACCTTAAACCCACTTTCATTGAAGTAAAAAAAGTGAAAAAATAAACAGTTTCCCAAGTATTTCTCGGTTCTAATCACTTGCACTCGTTTAAACTAACAATTTTCAATTTCATTCCAACTGTTTCATTCAAATTGTATCTCGAAAATGATTTATCTGTAAATCTTATTCTCTCATTATTATGCCAATTCAACCATAAGACTTGAAAAGTGAAAGTAAATGTTTATCAAACAAACGGGACAAATCAACTGATCGTCAAAGAAATATCACTTTTTGACTTTTCCTTTTTTCATCAATACTTACCTGTCTTGTCCCATTCAGTGATAAATATCTATCTTGTGTGATTGGTTTTTTTGGAAGAAAAAGTAAAATGTCTTTAATCAAATTTGAATGGCACAAGCAATTTGGGAATTTGATTGAATGCGATTCAAACTAAATTCATAAATATCAACTGTTTCCCTTTTGTTGAATTGGATTATAAGAATTTAAAAGTCAATAGAAATCACAATTTCAATGTTTCTGCAAACTTGCTTTAGATTTGAATTTAAAGCAACGACTGATGATATAAAATGGTACAAAATGCTTACTTGCTTGTTTTGCATTGTTTGGGTTTATATTGTCCAGTCTCGTAATCACATTCAGGTTGATATTCAGAGGTTTCAAATAGAAATCCAGTTTTTACTAAAATCCCTGATCAATGAAGAGACAAATTAGTGTTGAATGAAAAGTCGAAAGCACCAAGTCTCACCTGCTCTGTTTGAACAGAAGCTTTTCCCATTCAAATTGATGGCCTTTTCTCGCTGTTGAATGCACTTTGAAGTGGTTCCATTTTGAACACAAATTAATTCACTTTCATCACAGATTAATCCATTTCTACATCGAGATTCAAACGAATTGCAACTTTCATTTAAACCTTAAATAATACGTAAAAGTTAATTCAAGTTGCAACGTAAATGAAACAAAGCATTTACCTGAAATGTAAACACAGCCAGGACAACATCCACCGATCCAAATGTTGTCCACAATCTCTTGCTGTGGCTCAATGCAAATGTTAATTTTTGGACACTCAATCAGTTCACAGTTAACATTGAAATGATCATTGAAATAGACTGAAGCCGAAGCAAACGAGCAAAATGTCAAAGCAAAATATAAATCAACCAACATCATATTGAAACAAAAATGAGACTAAAAGTGTTTTAATGTGCTCTTATCATTGTTGGTATTTTATTGCAATGCAAACGTCTTTATTACATCAGTAAAGAAAAGCATAAAAATGTTTAGACTCTAGGAATCCATTTTGATTGATGTTGGCCCAAAATGCATTCAAATTGTTCCATGAATTTCCAATTGTTGCAAATTGCAATGAGACAATGAAAGCAAGTCTCAATCTGTTGCCTGAAAATGGAAAAGGAAATATTGAAAGTGAATGAAATAGGAAGAGAACAGATGATTAGGAAGAAGAATAAGAAAATAACTGTAAAAGTGAGTGCGAAAGGGAAAAGATGAGTTTTTTGATTGATCAAAGGTAAGGAATGGTAATGATGATAATGATGAAGATTGGCATGAAAACTTGTAAAACTTGAGTTAATCATGAAAGAAAAGGAGAAAGACTAAAATGGCAAACTGTTGCTTGCCATTTTCTTGCCTTTATCATTTGTCTCTCTTTTCTTTCTTCTTTTCATTTTCTCTCTCTTTTCTCTTCTCTATCATGCTGCGGGAGTATAGATGTTCACTGATTCTGATGAGAACGACTGAAGCGCCCTTCCTGATATAAAAGCTTGTTAGACTATTTATCATGAATATAAAAACATTTCCAATTCATGTTGAATATGTTACTTTTAAAATACATGTTAACCTATCAACAAGAACGATATCATTAAAAGTTTTATTTTTCAACCTTTCCCTTTAATCGACAGTCAATTAGCCAACAATTTGCTTTGCATTTGCAGTAAAAAAAGTTACATTCCAAATTCATATGCATTATCAAGCAAAAAGAGTGAAACTTTTTCAATAAAAAGTCGGAGAAACCGAAAACGCGAGAAAAACATTTCACATTGAAATCTCACAATTGTTTCCATCAATTAGCAAAACAAAAAATTCTTTAACCTTTTCCTCAACTTTATCTGTCCAAGTGAACAGTCGATATCATGATCTCAGATGACAGTTTACTTCACCTTTCAACATGGAGTTATCACCATTCCAATCATCACCATCATCACCATCAATATAACTCAAGCAATAGGATATCATTAATAGTGTTAACCGTGTCCATGGTTTTTCTGCTAATCACAAGTGAATTAAAAGTAGTCTCATCTAATCCAGTTCCCTCGAGCAAGGATGACCTCGATGGGCCCAATGGACAGAATAAACACTCTATTGACAATTTACGCCGTGAATGTTTTCCAGGAAGTGAACTTCGTGATCTCTGTGAAATGTGTGCAAAGGTAACTCGCAATGTAAACACTTTTCCCTGGTGTTGCACCCGACAATTCAATGTAACCCAATGGTGTGAAGAGTATCTTTCATATACAATTGGACCCAACAAGTAGCACACACTTGAGCTTCACTAGAAACAACAAACAATAAACTATTAATAAATTAATTGGTCATCATGAAAAGTCTCATCATGATTCCATCTCATTCCAGTCATCATTTGCTTACACATGCGGGTCCAAGACGCACACACCAACACCCAAGTCCTGATACAAGTTCATCTCAAGATGAACAGACGATTATTTTCTCGTGCCTTTTCAAGTTTCGATTGTCGTTGATTCCTCATTAACTAATTGTATTATTACATTCTCTTCTCTCTGCAGACAATCTACTTAATTTTATCAATTAGTTCAACTTTTATTTTCCAATTTCAAAGATTGTTGATTGATGAAACAGCAAACAGCAAAAAAAGGTTGAAACTGATTTCAAAGATTATCCTGCAGATGAACTGAACTCTTGATAATCTCACGAGATTTATTTCTTATCATTTTAACCCTTTTCTTTATTCATGACATTATTTTGAGAATTTTTATTCTCTTTTCCTCTCTCTCTCATCAATCACTATCAATCTTATTTATTTGTCTAAAAATTTTAATAACGATTATGCTAATAATTGTCAACACAATATCAATGTAAAACAAATGTGTTTTTTTTAAACAAAAAAGCTATTAATATCAACGAACAAAAATCAATTTTATATTTAAACTGATATCACGTATTAAAGTATATAAACAAATTAAATCAAAAGTTTCAATTCATTTGAAATGACGGAATGGCAAAATTGACCAAAACCCGAAAATCGCTTGCAACCCTTTTTATACACTCTTTATCATCTTACGATTTGTAGGTGTGAAACTTTAGATAATATTGACACTTGAATCATGGAATACCTAAATCATGTTCTTGACCTCATTTCAATGATTACATTAGTAATATATTAATATCTCCATCATTCACTTTCCCTTTTAATCTCATTTGTCAACTTTTTCCTTTCTCTTGACTCACATGATGTTATATTTTTGAAACACTTTCGTATTATTAGTATTGCTATTTATTGTTGCGCTTATCGAGTGCATGTCGGCTTGTAGCAACTTCATGTGACTCTAGATTCAGTTGTTTTCTTTTTTTTCAAAAGTTCCAACTTGTTTACTCTTTTCAAGACTCTAGATTAATATCAACCTGAAATAGAAAAAAAAATTCAAGACGAAAGGGCTTATCAACTGTATAACCATGGAATCATGGACACTATCTGTTGGCACCTTTTGATAGGTTGAGATGAGTTGTTTTTCCCCGATTTTCCGCCTTACATTTTTGTTCGCCTTCGGTTTCAGTGAAGTGCAAAAAACCAGAAAAGAAAAGGTGAAACAAAAGATGAAAATAACTCGATGATGAAGAGATTGGTGAAGGTGATAAACACTAAAAAGGGTAAATTAATAAACATCTAGAAATGCTGCCAAAAATAAACTTTCAGCAAACAATTGGGTTTGCCATCATTTAATATTTTTTCCTGTCTTGTTCAACATTTGGTTTTACCGTTTCTTTATTTCTTCGCCTTTTCACTTTTCTCCATTCTTTTCCTTATCTCATGTTCAATCATTCTTTTTTTGACACTTAATCAATCCAATAATCTTTAAGCTAGGATTCAATGTTGAATCTCTTCTCTACCTGTGTAGCCTCACTTCTTCCGGTGAAGTCAATCAGATAAATTGAATATCATGTTAAAGATGAACGACAACAACACGCAAAGTGTATCACAATTGGTATCAAAACTATCGCTCAACTTTGAGTTCCATGACTTTTCTTGGCTAAAAGTTCAACATCAATAGGTCTGGTTAGCAATAAAAATGATAAATGGTAACAGAAAAGGTAGAAACAGATAAACATGATAGACTCAATTCAGATTGTTGATCATTTTTATGGATAACAAAATAGGCGAGACAATCATTAATGAAGAAAAGAAGAATGTAATGAAAGAAGAAGAGAAAAAGGAGTAAGAAAAAGAATTGAATTTCAACTGGTTGATGCATCTTCCTCATGCAAATGTACAGTTTCAAGGAAATGGTCACTTGTGTTTCTTGACTCACTCCACTATTAGCTTAGCTTTTGTTGGCACAATGGCCTTTTCAATATTCAATTTCATTCGGTCTCATGATTGAAAGTGACTTGAAATAACAGGTTATATAACCTTTACTTCCTTGTTCCCAATCACTTCCTCTTTTGCGCTTCCAATCCAAACCGGACTCATTTGAAATCCTTTTGTTTCTTTGGTCAACTTAATACAACATTCCCTCGAGTTCATTATCAAACCATTTCAAGGTTCATGACTTTTGCTTCTTTAACGGGAAGCAACTTGCGCTTTCAGCCACCTTGACCTCAACTCACCGTCTAACGGTGAATCAACTGGCCATCAGTTTTCTTCCTCATCTTCAGGTAATTCAGGAAATCTTGTTCACTTTTTCCAAGAATCAAGACACTTTCATCAAATATTTACTCTGAAAGTGATGAACGGAAAAAATCAATTTCGAACTCAATTTACTCTTTTTTTTGCTGATCTGAACAAATCTATTTTTTTTGGGCAATAAGGTTGTAGGCTGAGCTCGTAATTGAATTATTCTGATCTTGTTAATTAACTCGATTGACAAGTATCAAAGTTGTTCATCAAATTAATTTCTTGTATCAACCAATAAGCTCACCTTAAGGCTGTCTACTTTCAACCTACATTGATCTCAAGTTTAATATGAAGATGGAGAAGAAGATGAAAGGAAAAAATAAAAAGGTCAATCGGTAGTTGGAGAGGTTAAAAGGAGTAGAGATTGAATTTCAACATGATGACGCTCAAGCTTATTGTAATGACGAAAAAAAATGTTGAGGGAAAAATAATGAACAAAACAGATTTCTTCTTCTTTGCTCATATAAATAATAGCAAAAAGAGTTGAAAGCTAGTTTCTAAATTTATGAGAATAAAGATTGAATTATTGAACAAGTTATCAGTTTCAAGAAAAGTTCTTTGCTTGCTATCATTAAATTACAATTGATTGCTGTAATCCGTTCAAGATGATGCGAAATGAGCAACAAAAGTTTCCCCGAATCAAACAATGAATAGTGAATAAAACATCATCATTATTGATACAATATTTTCAAACCTACTCAAAGTTGAAAATTTCATTCAATAAAAGATTAAAACTTTTTCAAGAAATGCCTCAAATGAGTCTATTAGCATTGATAACTGATAGTGTAAGTTTCCAGTTACATCAAAAGAGGGCAACAGTTGAATTGTAAACTTTACGTCGGAGCGTCAAGTCAATATCATGGTGCGGAATAGTGTAAAGTTAATTGCCATGAGTCTTTGCTAATAAACTGAAACTTTTCCTGTAAGTTGAAACCATAGACGAGAAAAAGAAAAGGAATAAAAAATTAAGTTTTTGGATTGAATCATCGAAACATTTCGTCTCTGGAGCTTTTACTCAAGAAAGATTAAACTCATTATTTTTCATAACTCAATCAATTTGCATTGAAGTTTGCTTGTAAAGAAATTCAGCTTTTGAATAAACTCAGAGTAACAGAAATAACTGAATCAATGAGAAAACTCTACTTTTATTTCTTAATGGATAGTGAATTTTAACCTTTACAAACCTTTACAAACAAAATGATTTTCATAATGAAAAAGTCACTGAAAGTTTCCTCAAAGATGAAAATTTTCAGTTTCTCTGTCTTTTCAAGTTATTTCATTGAGAAATGTAAAGCATTTATGCATTTATGACGTGAAAATGTTTCTGTATTGATACAAACTAAACTCTAGATTTTCACCCAAAATTTATTCGATCATTTGTTCTAATCATGAACCATTTTTCCTACTTTCTGGTTCATCTTAAACTTTCTAGGCTTAAAATTAAAAGTTTTATCGATTGAATGTTGCTTCACATTAAGCAAGTAAAATTTCAAGTTTCCCAGTTTCGAGTTGACCATTTGTTACCTCAAATAATGACGGAAGTTAAATTTAACCATATCTTTCCTTGGACAAGATAATCAAAAAATATTGATCTGTTTTTTGTCCTTTCATGTCATAATTATCCTTTGCTATTCTCACACCAATTTGGCTTTTGAATATCGTCGGTAAAACTAATCAATCTTGCTGATTAATGAGAATCTTTAACAAGCATTTCAATAAAGTCTAGTATTGTTGCAAAGTTTTGGTAAATAACAAGCAATGAATGAACCAAAATTGGCTATCATTGAGTAATACAGAAAAGGATCATTTCTGGTAGAGTCAATGTGGTCAAGGACTGGTGGGCGAAATGCCAATGAAGCTAATCCTTCAAATGTATTGAGTGTTTTACATGATGGTTATGATACATTTCAATTGATTAGTAAACATGGTTTGATATTTAAAAATTGAAATGGATGATAAAGGTTAGTTTGACAATCAATAGTTATCCAGTCAGAATCATTGGTAATATCAGTAAATGTCAATAAAGGTTGCCGTTAATTTAATAATAATTTATATTCTTGAGTTATTTTTAGCCTATCAATAGCATCATGTGTAAACTGAACTTTTATCAAGATTGATAAGCGCACTTGGAATGTTAATTCTGAATAAAATGAATAAAATTGTAAAACAATTTTCATTGTGACAACAATTACTCGTTGAAATGAACATCTCGTTTATAATCGAGTTTCAAGTGTTTGATTTGCCATATTCTCGCCACTTGTCTTGATTGTGCTTCAACTGAACTTGCTGTTCAATTTCATCAACTCAGTTTATCTGAATACATCTTCAAGTCTGAAATAAAAGAGTTACATAGCGTCATCTGGTGTTTACATTTCCAACTATTTCCTTGTTCACAACTTTTCAATATTTTGCTCGCTAAAAGCACCAAATGATCAAATTGTTGTCCATGACTGTGTTAACAAAAGACAGAAAATTAATGAAACTTAAAAACATTTATAAATTTTCAATTTTTTCAATCAAACATTGGTATTAATGGAAGTCTATTTTGAAACATGAAACAATTGCTTCATTTGTTGCTCCAGTTTCATCGGAAATTTGGACAATCATTTGCATCCTCTTGCTTATTGACTTCAATTGTTGGCAAAATTTTTCACTATTCAATTCATGGTTTTCTCAAATAACTAACTATAATTATAACTTCATAAGAGTTTCCGAGTTAATTGATTAGTTTACCAAGCTGAAGTTACAGAGTCACAATGTCAGCCTTTACTGTAACACTTTCAATGCTACAATTTGAATTTTGCAAAGTCTTCCAATCCATACAATCTATAATAAGTCTAATAAAGTCAATGTAACAAGTTTTTGGGTAAAAATTTTCCCTCAACTTAAAGGGTTCTAAAGGGAAAATTTTGCACAGCCTGAAAGCCATGATTGAACTACATGTCCGAAAGTAATCACAGCTAATCAGAATTCAGGTTACTAAGAAATTCAAGTTTAAACAGGTTGAGGGAAAAACTGTTTAATTATTCTCGTTTTGACGTAAATTGTTATTCATTGTTGAATAAGGCAAAACTTTATCTTTCGATTTGAAAGTTGATACTTAGCATTCTGCCGATGCGATTTTCATTATGAATTAGAGTCTTTTCAATGTGGATTGTCTAGTCAGTAAAAGTTTACGATCATGATTGGAGGATCCGCTCGTATTAGTAATGAAAGACTTTGAACTATTTTAAATTCGAGATACTCTTAAACTGAATGCAACATTTGTTTTTGTCTTCAAAACTATCGAGCTATTTTTTCCACGGATTTGCATTCAATCTTGCGAAGACCATTTCATTTTAAAATTGTAATTTTTGCCATATTATCGCTTATAGATTCGCATGGAAAATTTCATCACAAATTTGTGCATATCTTGTTGAGTTGCTTATCAATGATTGAATTAATTTTGATTTAATCAGCCTTTAATTTACAATAAATGCTAATTAGTTTAATGCAATTGATGAAAGAGATTAAAATTCAACAGTAAACGACATTTTATTTTCAGTTTTACCATTAATTTTGTGCTTCTTAATGATCATTTCAACTAAACTTTTTCGTTACTAAAGGGTTGAGAAGAAGCAAAAAGTAATTAACAATTTTGTCAGTTTATCAGGTTTGCAACATTGTTAGTCATTTGTTGATCGTCCTTGTCATCGTCAATCAAGATCATTAATTAAACAAGCTCAGCCTAAAGTGAGAGTGAGAGAGTCAAAAAGGGAGTGTGACTTTTGATAACAAAAATTGAAGTATAAATTTTCAGTTCATTTCAATCATTTGATTCATTGTATACATTTGTCCTGCTGCCGATCACTTATCAAGTGATCAAGTCTATCGTTGATTGAGCTCTGAAAATGAAACATTTTAAAATATAAAAATTATCGTCTCTAATGATAATTAGATTGAAAAAAAGAGTCAACCGACTCTTGAACTTAATGGTTCATTTTAATGTATGCCTTTCATACCTTTTCTTGTTTCAACGGAAAAACTCAATCATTAACATTGCTGTATTCATAAAGTTTGATCAAGGAATTTACCTTTTCAGTTTTAACGCTAAATTCAGTTTTGTCAAGTATACCATTTGATTGGCATCTCTCGAGGTCAATCATAAATGTGAATCATTGATCATTGAATAAATTTGATTGCTATCTTTTTGATTTCAAATCAATCAGTTCAAGCTATCAATTTCAAATTAGTGAAAATCAATGATTTCAAACCCAGATAAGAGACATCAAAAGGACAAAGAAAAAATATTTTCTTTAAAATCAAATCATTTCTTATTCAATGTGATGTGACCAATTTAGAATCAAATAAATAGCTCAAAATGAACTTTTAAGTTTTGACAATTTCAACTCTTTACATCGATAATCATTTCTTTGCTTCATTTTTCATCTGTAACTTTTTGCTCGGAACATTCAAGTTTGAATTTATCAATTGAAAAAAGTCGAAATGAAATTATTCCTGGGATTTTCATTTCATTTTCGGGCAAGTGAATGAAAGAAAAGTGTCAATAAAATCGGTAAAGTTGATGATGGGTCAAACGGAAGCAGATAAGCACATAAAAAGGCCAATCAATGTCCGGTTTCTAATGATGTTACAAGAGATGCGTTGCTAGCCAAAAGTGAATAGATGTAAAGAGAAAGGAGAAAGTAACATCAATATTGAAGGTAAAGGTTAGGTTAGGTTGAGTTGGAAGAAGAAGAAGAGAAATGAAATAAAAAAATATGAATGAAATATGAAGCTTAAATAGTAATGTCGAGTAAAAGTAAATGAGAAACAATATTAAAGGTTGTTTTCCTTCTCGTTTTCCTCACTTTCTTGATACAAACAAAGGCCAACTTGCTGCACTACTCGGTGCAACATTGAGGGATTGGTTGACTGTTTGGTGGCCGGTGAATACACGATTCCAAGTAGAGAGTGAAGAGAGTAAAGAAGGCGATTGGCAAACATTTATCATTGACTCAAGAAAAAGTGATGTGTGTACGTACATGTCGCTCTGTTTTGGGATGTGAATAGGTAAAGTATCGAATAGGTAAATTTGAGGTAATCAGAATAATATTTATGGGCTTCGGTGGTTACAAGGAAAGCAAAAAAAAAGTTAGATGGAAATAAAAGAGCAAGAAAAGACTCGACTCTTGTAATGAAAAAATTTACAAGTAAATATAAGAATCGTTATAAGGACAATAACAATATTATTATTATATTTGATAGTTAACCAGAGTTTGAAAGGAAGCATGAAAAGTTTTTGTAGTGACAATGGGAAGAGGAGCGATTCACGAACAAGAAGAAGAAGAAGAGAAACCAAAGTTACTAACCATTTTTGTTGCTCGAAAAAACAGAAGAAAAGCGTCGCTGAATCCAACCTCTCAGACAATATTTTTGTCCTCTTTATCGTCTTCTTCGCCTTTCACCTTTAAATGAACATAAATCAAAAATTTCGGACGCATTAATCTTGAACCTTTGCTTTCCTTGAGGTGGACTCCTTTCAACAACTTGTTGCACTTTTGCTCAACTTGGATGAACAAGAAAATGAAGAGAAGCAAAAGAAGTAGAGAAAGAGAAGATAAAAATTGATCTTTTTCTTTGTTTTCCTTTTTTTCTCGAGTCACTCTTTTTCCACTCTTGCAAGAAACTGTCAATAGATGAACATCATTTTGAACAATCTTTTCATGGGTTTGAGTCCATCAATTGATCATACGATTTGCGTCAACAAAATTCACAATCATTTGTTACTCAGTCAATTATTGATATATTTTGACTTTGAACCTTTTCTTGTCAACAGTTTTGCCTTTTGCGGTAAATATTTTACCAAATTATCAAAAGCGATTTCAGTTGAAAGTTCAATGGAACCTTAAGATTAATAGTTTTGACACTTTACACTCTTTCAAAGGTAACCTTTTCGATTGGTGAAAATGTGAGAAATTTTCAAAATGTTTCAAGACAAAAAGTTGTAAAAGATTTACATAGAAAACTTGAAAATGCTTCTGAACCCAGTCCAGTCATTGGGTAAAATGATCATGAAGAGTGCAAAAACAATCAAAGTTGGACAAGAAAATGGATTGAGGTTGAGCCCAAGTCAGTGTTACTCGAAGCTATTTTTTTAACACTGCAAGTGTTAACCCTATTGAAGAGGGTGAAAAACCCTCATCACACAGTTTCTGTTGACCATCAATAACCTTTATCCTTGTCTCACCTTTTGCCTTTACACCTTAAGTTTACTTTTTTAGCTTCACTTGGTTTTACACTTTTGTGCACACAAAAAGCGAGTGTAACCACCAAATGGAAAGATTATCAATCATAATTTGCTATTATTTAGTGTCTTTCATTGGAATTTGAGATCACAATTATTTGACCATTAGAAGGGCATCAGTAAACAGAGAAATAGTGATCATTGGAATTTTGAATCTGCGCTAATTAAAGTCAACAAGATTTAATTAACTGCAAGTTGAAAGGTTAACAGAAAAGTTGTTGAGATTCTTGTTAGAGTAAAACAAAGTTAACAAAAGGTAACCCATCATTTTCACCTTGTTTACACGATCATCAAGTGATATCTTCAAGTTGCCCAATGGACAAAAGTGTGTAATTCGGGTTAATCAATGCTGGTAACATCATTTTCGCTACTCGGCACACCTCGTAATGTTTTTTGTTTTATTTATTTTCCTTTGCTCGCTCCGTTCCAAACAACTTTCTTACCTTTCAAATGAATGTCATTGATTTTCATGAGTGTTCAAACTAATAAATAAATCATAAAAACAACAAGAAAAGTTAATTGCAGAAGTGAAAACATTCTCACTTTGGCTTTACACTTTGTTTCAATTTTCAGCGTTTCTTTTGGAAACTCTGGTCAGTCTTAAGTATTGACGGTTCAAAGTGTATGATGAGCTAAAAGAGCGTATAAACTGTCTTGCAATCGGAAAATTTAGACTCGAAAAGGAAAACAGAGAAACAACAAACTGACCTTTCCTCAAGTCGAAAGCAAAAGAAAGAAAAGGTAAAAGGTCAACAAGGGTCAATGTTTTACCTTCCTTCCTGTCTTTCTTTTTCTTCATCATTTTGACCTTCCATTCATTTATACCTTTTCAACCTTTTCTTTGTAATAGTAGTAAAATTAAGTGTTGAGAGTGGAGAAAGGGAAATGTCAGATTTTATTTGCCTCTTTCTTTTTTCTCTCTTTTTCTCTTTCATTTTCCTTGCTTGTTTTTAAGGTAAAGATTGTAGAAGGGCTAACAGTGACAAAAGCCCTTTTGTTGTAACAAATTATCCTTTACTTTTTCCTGGTTTTACCATTTTTCCTTTGTTGAAAGGATTCTTACTTCAGTAAGTAAGTTTTACTGACCAAGTGAAGTTGAATTGAAAATTGTCCATTGGACAGAATTGCTATTATTTAAATTGTTTTATCATAAATTCAGTTATTTACTGAAATAATTGTCATCTTCATCATCATCATTACCTTCATCATCATCAACTCAATAATTGTCTCCATTCAACTTGGATATTACTGAACCCATTGGATCGATCTGTGTTTGTTTCCAACACTTTACCTTCATAACTCCCATTAAATAAAATTAAAAATCAAACTTAACGGTTAAACGTTATTAACCTTTCAACTTTAACTGTCCCATCAAGCAAGCTTTTACAAGTCGACAGGATTTACCATGAGTGGCAACTCTTCAGCTTCATCATCTCCTTCGGCCAACTCGTTTCAATCACTTCCAGCTAATGATGAAACTGAATCTAACAACTCAGAAAATGGTGCTATCAATAATAACCAGCAAACAAGTATTGTTAACCTTCCTCCTCCACCTCAATCACCTCAAGCACCTCAAGCACCTCAATCACCTCAATCACCTCAATCACCTCAACCACCTCAACACCCTCAACCACCTCTCCCACCATTCTATCAAATATACCGACCCAAACTTCAAAAATTCAATGGTCATGACAAATCAGTCACTATTGAGAACTGGTTAAAATTGTATGAGTCTTCCGCTCAACGTTACCATTGGACGAAAGATGAAATGATTGACTTACTCGGAGAGTATCTTGAAAGAGAAGCATTGAACTTTTATCTCGATAGTCGAGATGATACTGATTGGCCAACTCTTAAGGGTAAATTGATAATTCGTTTTGGTGTTAAAAGTGTTGACCCTATTGTCGAATTTGATCGACTCAAATACCATCAAACTTCAGGTATCGAAGACTATTTTGAAACGAAAAGAAGATTAGCGGGTCTCTCCTCACTGAATGAATCTCAAGCAGTAGCCTTGATGATTGAACATCTTAGTGATGAATTGAAGAGATATTTCATTGGACATCGAGCCAAAACTTATTGTGAATTTTATGCAATTGCCAAGACTGCCGAAAATCAATTACCAAAGCGAGATAAAGGTAATAACCAAATGAGCTCTTTTGGTCTGAATTCAGCAATGAAGAATAAGAAGCAAACAAATCAAAATTTTACCAATCAAAACAAAAAGCCACCAAAAGGAGCTTGCTTCCGTTGTGCTAACCAGGGTAAACCAAACCAAATACATTGGGCCAACGATTGTCCATTGAGAAAAGATCCAACAGTACCAAAACAAGTAAATTTTATTAATGATACCTCATCCTCTTCCACCCAAGATGAAAATGATTTAAACTAATAGCGCGACCTGATAACAAACATTTCCATATTTTGATTCAGGGTTATTGTAACTCAATACGAATAAAAATTTTGTTTGATCCTGGTTCTTGTATCACCTTAATAGATGAAACATTAGTTAGTAAAACAGAATTGATGAGTCTGAATAATGATCAAAACACTTATTCAACTTTGACTGGAAATGGTTTTGTGTCAGGTCTTGCTAAAATTCAATTGACCATTGGTCAAATTACCAAATCAATTATTGTTTATGTAACCAGGTTAGATTTTGTTGATCTTCTGTTAGGGTTAGACAATATTTACAAGTTTAACTTGAGTTGTGACTCAGATTATACAATCAATCAGTTGACCGATACTTCGGTACCCACCAAAATTTCTTTGATTGATCCTCCGATTGTTTTGAACGATAATTTTTACATTGATATCCGGTCCAAATTGAATTCAAATGATGATAGTAATGAATTGTTCCAACTTCTAGTTGCTAATGAGAATGTCTTTAGTAATGATAAGTTCAATGTAGGTCTAATTTCTGGTAATGAATGTGTAATTGAATTAGTTACCAAAATACCAATCAACTGTAAGCCATACAGGCCTGCTTTTGAGCAACAAATGAAAATTGAAAATGAAATCAAAGCTTTATTAGCTTCAGGCTTAATCAGAAAGTCCTACTCTCCGTATGCTTTTCCGGTAACATTAGCATACAAGAAAGAAGACAATGCAAAAACACGTTTTTGTATTGATTATAGAAAATTGAATGAAAAAGTTGTTCCAGATAGATACCCAATGCCAAGAATCGAGGACATCATTGATAGTCTTCATAATAATGAATACTTTAGTGTTTTTGATGTACGTTCGGGATTCTGGCACATTAAAGTTAGGGAAATTGACATACCTAAGACTGCTTTCATCACTCAGAATGGTCACTATGAGTGGTTGGTGATGCCTTTTGGGTTCAAAAATGCTCCAGCAATTTTCCAAAGATCTATCAGAGGTATTCTAGAAAAATATTCATTGACTAAATTTTGTCATAATTACATTGACGATGTCATCGTTTATTCTCATGATTTAAAAATGCATATTGGTCACATAAAATTACTGCTAAGTGCGTTTATAAATGAAAATATCAAACTCAATTTTGAGAAATGCAAAATAGCACAGTTAAGTGTTAACTATCTTGGTCACAAATTATCGCTGAATGAAGTTCGTCCTCTCCATAGTAATGTTGATTCCATCTTGAAATTGAATCCACCCAAGAATTTGACCGAATTGAGAAGGTTTCTAGGGAAAGTTAATTATAACCGAAAATTTATCAGTAACATTACCGAAATCCTAGAACCTTTACATCAATTGTTGAGGAAAGAAAATAAGTTCAGTTGGAATGCTGAGTGTCAAAAATCATTTGAATTAATTAAATTACTGCTAACCTCAGAGCCAGTATTACAAATGTTCAATCCTGAAAATGATATTGTTCTTGAAACTGATGCCAGTAAGATCGGAATTGGAGCGGTTCTCAAACAATGGAACGATCAGAAAAAACTGCATCCAGTTGGTTATTTCTCAAAAAAGTTAACCAATTATCAACAAAATTATCCTGCTACCCATCTAGAATGTTTAGCTGTTGTTGAATCAATTAAATTCTGGCATCACTACCTTTATGATAGACAGTTTACTGTTATCACTGATCATATGGCTCTGAAATCAATCAAAAAAATTAATAAGCCTAATAGCAGATTGTTCACTTGGGCTTTCTTTTTAGCTCAATACAATTTTGAAATCAAATACAGACCAGGAATTGAAAATGTTGAGGCAGATTATTTGTCTAGAGAACCCATTTCTAGTGAAGAGATTGAATCACCTCTTAAATTAGTTAATTTCATTAATGTGAATGAGATTAAAAATGAACAGTTAAAACTGAAACTGAATTTAACCCAGCTGGTGAATCAAGATGGGTTATGTGTCAAGATGGATAAAAATGGGAATGAAAAGGTTATTTTACCTGAAAATTTAAGAATGAAAGTGATGGAAAGGGTACATCAGCAATTTGGACACATAGGTGTAAGCAAAATGATTACGGTGATAAGTTGGTTGTATACTTGGAAGAACATGACTGAGAATGTCATAGAGTTTGTTGCGAATTGTGTCGCTTGTCAACAGGGAAAGACTAGAAGAATTAAGTTAATCAGTGAATTAGGCCAATTTGGTCCACCTAAACTCCCTCTTGAAATTGTATCAATTGATACAGTTTGTGGACTTGATGGTTACAAATGTAAGAAAAAATATATTCATATTGCTGTTGACCATTTCACTCGATTTGTTTGGGCGATTGCTTCCAATAGACAAACAGCTTCAGAATTTATAAAATTAATTAATTCAGTAAGATTATTTGGTGACCTTAAGTTAGTCGTTGCTGATAGGTTCACTGCAATTACCTCAAATATTTTCATTGATTATTTGCATTCTTTTAGCATTGATATAAAATTCATCCCGAAATCTGCACCTCAATGTAATGGACTCTGTGAAAGAGTTAGTAATACTATTGTTGATAAAATCCGCATCAAAATGATTAGTAATAATTACCGTTGTGGTTGGGTCAGATATTTACAGCGATCAGTTAATGAATATAATCATTCTCCCCACTCAGTAACTGGTTTCACCCCTTTTTATCTTATGAATGAAACTATTCCAATCCATTGTGAAAAAGTAAATTTTCCTCCAATTGATGAGGCTCGAGCAATTGCTTATTCAAATTCAGTAAAATATCATGACAAAAATAAAGTAATCTTTGAAAGAAATCATTTAATTCATGAGTTCAAGTCTAATGACTTAGTCTATGTTCGTAACTTATCTGGTATTAACAAGGGTAAGTTTGATCCCAATTATTATGGACCATTCAGAGTATTGAATAAAATAGCAACTAATATTTATGATATTGTTAAATCTGAGTCTCCATTAGTTATCGAACAAATACATTCAAAACACATGATACCAATAATATCAACAAAAACTGACCTAAATCCTGACCTATCATAACATTTAACTTAATTTTATACCAATATTTATTTATCAATTTTACCATTGTTCTCATTTATTAACTCATTTATTGTCTTATTATTTTTTCCATTTTTTCATTCAATGTAAACCTGAAAACAAGCAACATTCAGATTCCATGAAATGCACCTCTAACCAAAAGTAGGGGGATGTAATAGTAGTAAAATTAAGTGTTGAGAGTGGAGAAAGGGAAATGTCAGATTTTATTTGCCTCTTTCTTTTTTCTCTCTTTTTCTCTTTCATTTTCCTTGCTTGTTTTTAAGGTAAAGATTGTAGAAGGGCTAACAGTGACAAAAGCCCTTTTGTTGTAACAAATTATCCTTTACTTTTTCCTGGTTTTACCATTTTTCCTTTGTTGAAAGGATTCTTACTTCAGTAAGTAAGTTTTACTGACCAAGTGAAGTTGAATTGAAAATTGTCCATTGGACAGAATTGCTATTATTTAAATTGTTTTATCATAAATTCAGTTATTTACTGAAATAATTGTCATCTTCATCATCATCATTACCTTCATCATCATCAACTCAATAATTGTCTCCATTCAACTTGGATATTACTGAACCCATTGGATCGATCTGTGTTTGTTTCCAACACTTTACCTTCATAACTCCCATTAAATAAAATTAAAAATCAAACTTAACGGTTAAACGTTATTAACCTTTCAACTTTAACTGTCCCATCAAGCAAGCTTTTACATCTTATAGACTCTTTCGCTTGAAAGAAAAGACTTGACTTTTCAAAACCTGGAAAATTACATTTGAGTTTAGCAACAAATATCAAGTCGACAAGAACATTGACGAGTTTAACCAAAACCATAAAGATTCGAATCGCCCTGAAATCCAAAAAATCAACTTTCATTTTCATGAAATACAACTTTCTCGTTGAATCTCATTCCATCAAAACATAAAATAAGAGCTCAAAATTGTCATTCAGCGACGGAAATGCTTCAAAATTTTGTTGTTGTGCTTGTTCATGTAAAAATGAAATTCGTTAAAATCAATCAAAATGAGCAATAATTTTTCGAAAATCAGTTCAAGTATTGAAAGCTATCAATATCATCTCAATCAACTAAAAACGGTAAACATTAATCTAGCTCAAATGTAACCTTAATAATAGGAAGAAGCAGTTTTAATAAATTATTGGTCTGATCGGCCACTAAACACTTCACAAACATCAACCTCCAAAACCCTTTTCAAGCTTCAATCTTAATCTCTTTTCCTGTAAATATTACATTGTCTACCTTTTCCTCTTCGTTACTCCCCCTACTCCTCCTCCTCCTCATCCTTCGTCTTTTCTTCTTCTTTTCCACTATTCTCTTTGTCTTTCTTCCTTCCTCTTTTTTCACCTTCATTTCAATATCAACCTTGATTAGTCTTCTTTTCCTTGGCTAGTAGTCAACATTCAACTTTACCATGTTTATCTTTTTCTCCATCCTCCCCACTATCATCATAATTATCATCATCTTTCCATATCATCAGCTCATTTAACTCTTATCCTTCTCAATTGGTGTTTTCATCTTGAAAGGTAAATTACAGTTTATCAGGAAAAAGTGGCCAAAAGAAATGATGTTCATCTACTTTTCACAAAATCCCTCACACACTGAAACCAAATGGAAATAAGGCGCAAAAATGATCCACAAAAACACATTTTTCTTCCTTAAACAGTAAACCTTTCAATTGTTGATCATTTTTTTGTTTTGTTTTCAAAAAAACGAAGAAAAAGAAACAACTTATAATTGTTAACATTTTTCTCAGTCACATCTTTACCTCTACCTTTACCAACTAAAGAAAAACAACTCAAACTGTAAATCTAATTTATCATGATTATAGCCTGTGGTAAAAGTATAGTTCAACACATTGTAATCAAACCAATTTTCACCCTTGAAATATAAACGTAAAAATGAAATATTTACTCAATGAAATTGAACCAGAAAAGTCTAAACTTTTAGTTTTCAATTGAAAAATGTTTGTCAGTGTCACTACATTTCGATACAATAAAAGAGCAAAGATGGGAAACCGAATCGAGAAAAAATATTTTCACATTTTATTTTAGCTTTAGTCCAATTTGAACTGAAACGTTTATCTGTTCAAAGTCGAGTTTCTTTGGCAAACTAAAAGTTTCACTGCAACCAAGCACTTTATCCGTCGAAACAAGTTGTAAGAAGTTTCCATCGAAAACTTTTGTACATACAAATGTAAAAATTCGACTTTTTTGGATAACTTTAAAGTCATTTGATTATTTGTTCAGTTCGAAGTTTACTTTAGATCTTTCTTTGCATTTTTTCTTTTCTATTTTGATATTGGACTTTTAATTGTAAATTTTAAACTAAACTCTCGACTTGATCACGACTCAGCCTCTCAATGACTCGAAGTTGTGATGTAAAGATTTTACATGTTCATCAGTCGTTGAATTAGATGTGGAACTTGTTTTTAAAATGAAAACTTAACTTGTCATTAGTTTCACTAGAAATGCACAGTTAGTACCTGAGCATTTGTAATCATTTTAAGGTGAATTAATGCACGATATTCGAGTAGGAAAATGATTGTGTCTTCTCAGCATTTAGTCAACCTTGAACCATTTCCTTTTTTTGGCCAAACTTCGATCATTATTGTATTCAATTTAGCCTGGCTCATTGTATGGTGCAAAGAGGTTTTGTGTCATCGATATGCATCAATGTGTTGAACCGTGCTGAGCCACCAACACCACATCAATACAATATATTCCCATATGCTACCCACACACATCATAAAAACAGAGTCAATATTCCATTATTATTATTATCATTATTATCGCCATCAACAACAATATTGCTTGTAACCTTTATCTTTAAAACGAAGGCACAGAGAAATCGATTGACCCAGTAAACACTATTTTTATATTACAATATTTGCTTCCCTTTTGCTTGTTAACCTGAAAGGTAAAAACACATTTTCAAGGTGAACTCTCTCTCTCTCTCTTCTCTCTCTAAACATTTCAACAATAATCATTGATCATAATTATAAAGTGTCTTTCAAGTGCAACAAGGAAACTAAACTTGAACCTCAAGTTGACAAAAGAACCACAGGAGTTCAACGTGCCAACACACAACATCGTTGTTTCTTTAAAACTACATTTTCTTTTTTCGTAACATAATCTTGATTAATTTTCCATTTTTTAGAGAAAAAAAATTCTCACCAATCAAATTCCATCACGAATGAACATTTTTATCAGAATTTCAATTTTACAATTTCTCCCAAATTGCTTTACCTTGTCACCCAATGTTTAGAAATGAACATTTTGCAAAAGTAAACAGATTGTATTGAAATGGTGAAACCACAGCATAACCTCCTTACATGAACACAATGACAATGATACTAAATAAATCACCAACTCTCTCCTACTCTTTACCTTTACCTTTGAGTAGCTCAAAAGAGCCAAAACCAATTCTAATAGAGTAACTTGCCAAAGGTAATATTTGATAATAAATTATCAATTGACGCTCCAAAACGAGATAAAGGGCAAGAAAGAGAGAGAAAAAAAGGAGAGAAAAAATATATCAAATAGTTATTCTTGACATGAGTATAAACTGGGATAAAGTGGAAAAGGATAAATATTTTTTTCTTTACATTATTTTGTCCAACACTGAAAAGTGGTAAAAAAGGGCAACAATATTGTTCTGTTCCGGTTGAAAATTGAGAAAAGGTAAATCGGCTTCCATTGGCACCTTTGTCATGCATTGATATTATTTTGCATTTCAATCGATTGAACAAGCCAACCAATGTGATATTAAAAGAAACGATTAAGAACCAATGTAACAAGAAATATGTAAAGAGAGCAAAAAAAATGCATTTCCAAACTCACTGCTCTTTTGGTGCCAATATTGAGGTGAAATTGTTTCTCTTTCCAATCTTTAAAGGTAAGCGAAAAATGAGACTCGAAAATTGGCCACAATGGACACACTAAAAGAAAAGCGAAAAGAGAGTAAAAAACTGAGTCGCACTTTTACGGCTGAACAAAAAGCGAAACCAAAGCATCTCTGAGAGAATCGAAAAAAAAGGTAAAAAATTTTGAACCAATGTATTTATAAATATGGAAGTTTGAAAATTGATTTTACCGGAAAAGGTGTTGAGAAGAGAGGCAAAAGAGGATAATGTTTACGGTCCAAAAAAGTGGGTAAAGTGTAAGTAGGAAAATAATGCGCCAAAAAATGTCTTCTGTTACGCTTGTCCAATCTTTCATTATCAATAAGATGAAGGAATATTTTTCTTCTTCTTTTCTCTCTATCTTCTTCATTCTCAGTGTCCTTTGCCTCTTTCATTTATTCCTCGAATTTCCTTTTTATTCTCAAAAAATTGACCTTTTAAAGCTTTAAATTTCTCCGTCTCTTCGGGCCACCTTCCGTTTTAGAGTACAAAAACGTCTAAACTAATCGGGCCAATATATATTTACTAATAGAGCATCTTTCAAGTGGATCCTTCATTACAATGTACAGTCTCGAGTATTTATCTTTTTTCACTTCATCTTCGCACTCAACTCACTTATCTTTATATATCTTCTTCACTATTAATATTTAGTCGTCGCTATTCATCCCAAGTGTACTCTTTTTGTTGTAGCCTTTGAATAAATAGATAAATGATTAACTTGAATTTCGATAAACTCGACTCTTTATCGAGGTCACTTGCGATGTTACACCTTGAACAAAGACTTAACAAATGCTATTATTGCATGTTTATTACCTTTCAACTTTTCCTTTTTTTGCGCTTCATTACAGCTTCTTTGTTTGATAAAATTTGTTTTCATTTTTCTTAACAACTGAATGTCGCTGAAAGTGTCAAAGACAATTAGAGTTGATTTACTTTTTCCTTTCCGTAAATGAAACATTTTCTCATTTTCGAGGTTTGCTTTAATGTAACTTGCGATAAACTTGTTTATGTTAAACTTTGATATAAATGGATTTATCATTGGTTCAAATCGTTACTAAGTGTTACCAGATGACAATATTTTTATTTCATTGTTTCAATGTTGATTCAATCATGTTGTTTATCAAAAATTTTTTATCCAATATAAATTGCTAAATTGATAAATTTTAATCTAAATTGAAACTACCAAAATGATAGCTTAGACAAATCACGATGAATTCAGAGTTAGAAGAAAAATTTGACAATGTAACAAGTTGGTTCATCAGGTAACATTTATTGTATTCTTTGGTAATGATTTTAGAAAAAGGTTCAAGTCTAGAGTTTGAATTCTACATCAGCCATGATTGAAACACAGCCGATTTCAGCATCTCTGTAATACCAGCGCATGACCAACCCATATTTACCCTGAAAAATTTGAGAAAGAAAAAATTCAGTTAATTCTGTTTGGAGCAGAAAAGGCAAATCATCTTATTTAGCTCAATGTTACAAACTTTTGCTATTCAAGTTTCAAATAAACAGAATTGCTTTTAAAGTTTTGGGCAAAACCAGACACTTCTTAATTAGAGTTTGCAATATTGAATCTTTAATTGAAATAACTTACCGAAGCAGCAAATTGAAGGGCTGCTGACATAACATGTCCGATATCTTTGAGTGGAATCGGATAAGAGACGTTTCCCATGTAACGTCCAACTTGCATTTTGCAACTTGGTGGCACCTTGAGTTGAGCAGCAAAAGTATTGGCCAAATTTTTATATGAATCAACAAAATAGCAAAAAGAACCAGAACAGCTTCCAACATCGCTCCTACATGGAATTTTGACACTTGCTTCAACACCAAGAATTGAAAAGTACCTTCTGAATTCAGAGCTCATTGTAACTTCTTCGTCTAAAGGATCGAGTAGACTGAAGTCAACCTCAGCTTCGATTGAATTGTTGCCATCAACGAACACTTTGTCACCTTTTACATTGAACTTGCGCAAAACCAATGATCTATCAGCTTGACCACAATCTTCCCAGTTAATGGCACCAAAGGTGAGCAATGGAAGTAAACAGTAGATGATTAACTGAAACATGATACAGAATTTTTTCCTAAGCAACTCAAGTTTGCAGATGCAATGACTCAACTGAAGCAACAGCAACAATAAATGAATCACATTGTGGTTAGTTTTATACTAATTTTAGGATTCATCTTTGATTAAATAATCACGGCTTTTCAGCAGTTAATCTTTCATTTCTCTGATATTTCCACCATTTTTCCAATAAAATAATCTAAAAGCAGGAGATGAATATAAAGATAATATTTTCAACGACCTTGCGAAAATTTTATTTCTTTTCAATAAATTCTTGAATATATGAACAGAATTGTATCATTGATAATAATTTTTAAGTGTTGATACTCTATGATGTATCTTCTGTTGCATCATGAATTAGTCCAGTTTTCCAGCGATTCAATCTTGAAACAATGTACCCGTTGACTGAATAGCTTTTCAACTGGGCTAACACATTGTCTTGTCCGATCTGAAATGAGATTAATGCGAATCTTGTAAACAATAGAGTTCATATTAAGTCTATTTCGTTCTCTAAATAAATTGAATTTGATTTTAAAGATATGATTAATTTTCGTAAAATAATGAAGATAATAAAGCTCAGTGCAAAAGTATCGGGAAAATTCATTTTAATTAACAATCACAACGATTTAACTGTATTTATCAGGATTTCGAGTACAAACACAAATCGATAACTCACTCTGACACGCTAATTTGAATAGAAATGTCCAATTAAAATTTTTTCTGTTAATTAGTTTATTGCCATATTGCAACCATTAACACTGAAAAAATCATAAATCATTGTGGCCAAACTAAAAGGATTCTAAAGAAAATTTTAATATAGCCTGAAAGCCGTGATTAAACTTCATCCACGAAAAATATTCAGAGTTTTTTCGGAATTAGCGTCCAAACAGGCTGGGAGAAAAAATGCAGAATCCGTATCTCTTACTATTGACTTAGGGGGAAAAACGTTTTGGTGATTCAGGTTGATGGTTTATTGTTGCATTAGAAGGATAAGTAAATCAGTTTGTACCAGCACAGCCAACAAAGGTTCAAATCTCAACACAAATTTGTGTTTTTCTCATTGACAATAGTTTTTCATCAATAATTTGAGTCTCTGATTTATCTGAAATTTGGATTGGATTGTATTCAGTGAAAGAAATTTACGATCAGTTATGATCTGGCTCAGCTTGTTAAGTTAATTGATTGAGTAATTAATATCTCACAATGGAAATAAAGCTGTCTTGAGATATTCATTTTTCAGTTCATTTAAACTTGGAAAATATAAACTCAGGTCTGATTGATCTTCAGTAATGAAACTAAATTATGATCGTGAAATAATCGTTTGATTCAGATTCAGAAGTGATTTTAGCATTCTTTACGAATTTCTATTTCTCATCTCATAGTGGAAGCAAATCTGAGGATAAAATAAAATAATTGGGAATTAAGCCCATTTTAGCTTCGAAATAAAAAGATTATTTCACGATCATAATTTAGTTTACTCTACTAAGGGATGAGATGTAAAGTAATACAAAGTGATGCCATTCAGTATAAAATCTACCAATTACTTATTCAGATCTTTGATGAGAACAATTCACTTTAACCAAATTTGAGCCCAATTATTGAAGGCACAAGGTGAAGGCACAAATATTAGAGGCTCAAAAATATGAGAGAAACGCTCATCAAACACTGAAAAATTTTCTTAATTGTTGATACAATACCAAATTACACATAAATTAAATTAACTTACTGTTGACCATTTATATCGAAATTAAAGGAAAAGGAAAGAGCTAAGGAAAAGTAAGGGAAAACTAAAGGGTGACTGTTAATGACAAACTGTAAAAGGAAAAGAGACAGTTAGTGGAGAGATCCCTTTCATACTGAAGAGCAATTGGACGTGAGCTTTTATTATTCAAGTTTACATGAACTGTAAAATGAATAACTCAAGAAATACACATGTACTTGTTTCCACAATGACTGATTCAGTTCATTTAAACTTGCACTCCTAAATATCTCATATTCAGGCCATTATCATTGAAAAAACAGAGACATAAATTCAAGTTTGCGTGGACTGAATCATGAATATCTTGTGATGAAAACAAGACCGCCATTGAAATCTGGTCTTATTCATCCCCAAATAATCAATGAAACTTAATCATGATCTTTGAATCATCTTTTTATTTTGAAGCTGGAATTCATTTCCCGATTATTTTGTTCAAAGATTTAGACTTTGTTCCACTTGACTCATATTCAAAATGGTTTCAGCATTCTTTAGGAATTCTTACTTGAGCCATTCTTTTACATTTTTAGCTTCCCCTAACTTCTGGACTTCAACTAGCTTATATGGTACAAAACTTTTTTTAGGCTTTACATCACACTGTTTGTGTTTACTTTAACCAATTTTACGAACGACTGTGAGTCATCTTCTGTCACTCAATTCATGATACGAACAATGGATACTGTTTTGATCGACTCTACTTTTAGCACTTCCAACCAAACTAGCTGACCAAAAAAATTGATTCAATAAAATGCAAGCTCACTTCAACTTCATATTTTCCTCAAACCATTCCGACTATTTGATTAAACAAGGCATTTCTTTGAAGTATGGCCAGCCCATAACGAAAAAGCGGATGCAGTAAAGGTTCTTATTTCTCAAGATCAACAAAGAAAATCAAGAAAACCCAAAGAAAGATAACGAAAAAATGAAAACTAAATGTGAAGAGAAATATAAACGAATCCAATCAAAACAATTATCATGTTAATCTAAAATTTAAATTGGTATATTTGATTGAAAAATGTGTATTTTTCTGCTGAAAAAATGGTGTTGACTATTTATTTTCTTTTTATCCATTTACCTATAGTCAATAGCTTTCATTATGCTTTCACCTCTGAACCCAATTATTTTTGTCAACCTTTTGTTTCCAATTAGAGCAAAGGTTCCATTGATTTTTAGTCATTCATTTATTTGAGTTCTTGGAAATATCTATCAAATAAAATTTTATTAATCATATTCCCTGCATATGCAACTCCCTCATTAATCACATCGATGAAATTGATTGTATGTTTGCAACAATAACTAAATGCAATGTATCTATTTACCAAACAAATGAGTCAACTTTTATGAATCACAGCCAACCCTTGTATTACGCATACTTTAGACTTGCAAAAAAGGAAGCAAAACTTATTACTCAGACCTTCGTCAGAAATGTGACTCATACATGGTAATTCTGTTCTTTTGAATGAAAAAATAATATAAAATTCATATTTGATTTTCAAGATGGGAATGGGAGCAATACAAATCATTATTGGTCAATATTAAGTATTATCTTTAAGAATCAAAGTAGATTTGTCAATCGTTACAAAATCGAAGGACTTTCAGCACTTATAAGTATTAAATTTGCTGCTGTAAATTATGTGTTCAATTACACAGAAATTTAGGTGCATTTAGATCATGAGTGTAAAATGTTTCGAGTACTTTGGAATGCAAGAAAACTTGGATAAAATCAAAGGAAAGAGCAAAAAGTCCACAAGTCAAAAGTTAGATATTTAACGAATGCTGAAATGAACCTCAGAAAAAGGAAATGCCCGTCTAGAAAGATTGTCTCGAAATTAGAAGTGAAGCCACCGAAATATAGCAAATAACTCAAGTACAATGATTTTCTGCTAAAATCGATACTTGAAATGATCAAAGGTCCAAGATCTTGTTTCTGGATACAATTAGTAATCAATTATTTCAACTTATTTGAACAGCATAGAGAGCTGTTGCGTAAAAGCCATTTACTCGCTAATTGCTAGTGTCCAAAAGTTACATAAAAATTAAGGATGGATTCAGAAGTTGAAATCGAAGCAAAATTGTATTCGACTTTCTTCATAAGATACTATAACAGCACAAAAGTAAGTACAAAAATACAGTAAGAGCTGTGGTATCAGACATCAATCGATGAAAACCAAAAATATTTGTTCTTTAACTAATCCGGAAAAAGTACTCAGTGCAACAATTTGTGTCACAAATGTTAGTTTTAACTTTGATTTTTGGTTTTCGAAGTGAAGAATCTTCGTTTTTAGTTTTTCCCTTACAACTTGACTCCATTTCAATGAATTATTTTAGTTTCGATTCTAACCAAAATTTCGCATTTTCAATATTTTCTAGTTTTTACTTTACAAAGTGATAATTATTGTTGGACTGTTTCGAAAGGTCTTTCCATGAACATGAAGTGATAATATTATAATCACTTGAAAATAATATTTTGAAAAATAACCAGATTCTAAGATAGCAATATCATCTTGCATTCAACCATCAGCTTTCCTCAGATTGAAGCAAGTTGAAACTCACATGAAAATCTATAAACCTTAAGACCAACAAGAGCGCATTTTAGGATAAAATATGGAATTAATCAGACACCCAGCAATCAACAGTTTCAACGTTAACATAGCGCCATTTAGCAGCAAGTTGAAAGCTTGAAGCTTCACTTTTAGAAGATTTATAAGCATAAGAATAAAGGGAAAGCTTGAGGCGTCATTATTATCATCATTAAAGCCATTCAGTTCATGAAATTATCTTGTTCGAAGGTAATGATGATATGTGGTGGGTGATTCTTTGATTAAACGAAAAGTGGTCAACATGGAACAAGAAAAGTTAACTTTTCTCTTTACCTCAACATTACCATTTAATGATAATACCTTGCAGGTAACTCGAATAGCATTTACTTGTTGAAAATGTTGCTTTTCTTATTCACGTTGTGTGAGGTTTTCTTGTACAAACCTTTAATAATCATTATTCATTATTCATTATCATTATTACTTTTCACTTCTAATTTTGTTTTATCACATTTACCTTGTTATGATAATTTGATAGGAATCACCAATCATTGGTGTGTTAATCACATAATAAATGTTAACATCGTAACCAAATCGTGATGGAAAACAATTTTCCCCATTTTTAGGTGATTTGCCTTTACCGACCTTTACGATCAGATATTTTCTTCCAGAGTTTCCATCATTTTGCAAGTGTTGCCATTAACTTTAATTTTGCACTTCAACAACACCAAGCCCAAGCCGACATTAGATTACACCTAAGCTCATTATGACCTCAGGTCTTAATACAGTAAGGCTACAAACGTATAGAAGAAGAAAAATGTTACTCAACACAAAAAATAGAAAACAATCTTTTCTCTCTTCTCAATCAATTTCATCGATCATCTTCATTACTCATTGAACTCTAGAGACGTGCTTAGTGCACAGAAAACGATGAAACGCCACTTAACATGGACACACACTTCGAGACTTGGGTGGCCTTGGTTTTCCCTTTTAATCACCTTTTCTTTGTGCTTTTACAGTTTAAATTTGATTAATTTTTTGCGCCTTACTTTGACTGTTTCATTTACCTTTGTACAAAGTCAAGTAAAAGGTTCATTTAAACTCATAATGATCACAATTACCGTTAAAAAGATTACGATTAACTAACCTCAATTACCTTTACCGGTACAAAGAATCACTTAACTGTTATTTTCCAAGTAACATTATTAATCAGTTATCACCATCCATATCAAATTAAAAGGAAAACAAAATGATATTGTGATGAGATTTTTGTGTTTCACGCTTTTTCATCACGAATTGATGCTTCACTTTTAATTGTTATTTCAATATTTCAAAACATTCAAATCTCTGGAATTAGTTTTTTCTCGTTTCTAGTTTACAGTCATATACAAATCCTGGTCTTTCATAGCATTGATCTAATTCATTTCTGTGTTTGTTTGAATAAACGAATTTCCATATTTCCTATTCTTCATGTTCCTCCATTTTCGTTCAAATTAATTACCATTCCATTTCCAATTCAACACTATTGACTATATTGAAATTGGCTCAATATGACTAATTTCACCCATAAATGGATATAAATTAAAGCTAGTAAACTAACTCTATAAACCCAGATCTTGTCACAAATTTTTGGGCGTAAATATAGAATGGTGCGTTTCTTATCGCATCACACCACCAGTTAAATTCATTTCATCATTTTTTTGTCAAAAAATCAATTTCGAATGTTAATCAAATTAGCCAAATTATCAATTTCTTGTCGAGTTATCGCTAAGGAATGCACATCGACTTTTGATAATATTTTAAAAAGAGTTTCTAGGAAAAAACTGTTGATGTGTCAATTGAAATTGTTTTTAAAATTGATGAAAAATCGCCTTCCATTGCCAAAGATAACTTGAAAATATTGCTTCAGATCAACAGGTTGTACAAATTATCTCAATTTAATGCGTTTTTGTTTTCCATTTTTTGTTTCGTACCTTGTTATTGTTGTTGAAATTTTCACCGTCTTAACCAATTTAAAGACAATTAATTACCCGAAAAAAAGGAAAATGAAAAAAAGGTAAGAATCGGGAATCACGAAGTTTACCTTTTCTTGTATTTTTCATCTCTTTACTGAGGAACCTTCATCATTTACCAATAATGATGATGATTGCTGATTAACTGATTATAATGAATGATAATGCATTTGAATGTCACGATTTGTTTACAAGTTTAGTGAAAACTCGCTCAACACCCTTTGGTGTGTGTTTAACTGGTCAAGAAAACGATAAGTTGCTGATTCGTTTTAAATATCAATCTTATCTTGTTTACTCAATTTCAAATCAAGTAAACATGATTGATATTATTCAGAGAGAAAAAGTTGAGAAAAATTAATAACTTCATGCTTACATTTGATCATTATTTGCATCATTATTTTCAATTCTCATTTCTTCTTCTTACCTTGTTTTGCTATTAATAGCAAGCTCAAGATAATTGCCGATTGCTGAATCGTAAGAAAATATTGACCTTTTTTCAATTAATGTCAACTCATGAAGAGAGCAACAACTTGTTACAATATAACAATGCAAAATATTGCATAAAATTATCACTGATAACAACACCTCAACCTGGAATCAGATTGTTACTCATTCAAAACAACTCATTGTTATGAAAGTATTTTTTAGTTGATTACACAAACTCAGTCAACTATCAAAAGATCATGAAATCATCAAAATATTTATCGATAACCAGAGATGTAAATGAATATCAAAATACAAATCACTCTTAACTTGGCTTTTTCTTTAATGAGTTACTGATAGAACTTTTGAGATCTTCATATTCAAATAAGATGATTTTTCGCACAGAAAATAAGTTAACCGTTAAATATTAGTTGACTGACTTGAAGCATTTCGATGAAACAAGAAAATGCCGAAAATGCTCCTTATCATTTCTAGAGCTTTTTCTTACCTGAACTCAGTTGAAGGGTAGAGTTTGATTTTAGATCAAACTCAATTGCAATCAACTCAAGATCAATTGCATTTTTGTATCCAGATGAGGTTCAATCCATATTGTTTAATATCATGCAAATACAACAATGCAACTAACTTCAAGGTTTTGGCTTCGATTAATGTTGTTGATTGCACTGATTTACTTTCATCAAAACAATGTGTCATTGAAAAATCAGCCTTACCTGTGTTGATAATGCATCATTAAAGGGGAGATGGAAGCTATCTGATGAAATCGTTACTCACATCCTAGAGTTATATTGGTATTTAAAGAGCATCTTTAATGAACAAAGTTACAGTCATCATTCAGTGTTTCAATTGTTTAATTATAACACTAAAGCATTCCTGTGTTTACACTTGAATCTGAATCAATTTCATCATTAAAGTTTCAAATCAATCATAAAGTCTCTCATCATGATTCTCAATTTATTTGTTTACTGTTTACTTCCAGCATTAATCTCTTGTGCTGTCAACTGGGAAGATTGTGGTCAAGCTGATAGATCGCTGGTCTTTCACAAGATAAACTTTAAAAGTGATGCAATCGTCATCGATGGTCATAAACCGATCGAAGCTGAAGTCGACTTTTCTGTACTCGATCCATTCGACTATGAGGTTACAATGAGCGCTGAACTGAGGCGATACTTTTCAATTCTCGGTATCAAATCAAGTGTTAAAATACCTTGTATTAATGATGCTGGAAGCTGCTCTGGTCCATTTTGCTATTTCGTCCAATCCTATTCAAACCTGGCTCGTTCCTTTGCTGATCAACTTCATGTGCCATTCGACTGTGCGATAGAGAAAGGCCGTTATAAAGGCAACATCACTTACCCTATACCGACCAACGTCTTCAATAAAATTCCTACTGTGATATCAAATAATCTCTCAGTAAGTCTTTTATTGTCAGTTATGAATAAGCTCATTATATTTCTAAATCTTATTATATATTCTCTTAATTTTACAGGGTAAATATGAGCTCGTAATTCGTTGGTACTTTGGAGACCAAGAAGCCGGTTGTCTTGCAATTGGATCTGCATTACAAATTAATCCTTAAATTATTTTTTTTTCTATTCTTTGCCAAAATATCTCACTCACTTTAACTGAACATATCACAAAATATATTTTATTAATTTGCACCGAGTTGCTGTAAATTTTTAATAAAAAGTACAAATAATTTTTATCTGCAAAACTTTGATTCTGAGTTTATTTTCATAATAACGGTTTGCTTCAAAATCAATTTGCATTGCCAAAAATATTCCCATTTGTTCGTAAGCAACGAAAAGAACAAACCTTTTGTTTTTCTCCATATTATCTTCAAAATGGCCTGAATTTATGAATGTCCAATCATTTCCTTTATATGGCTCTATCTGATTATCATTAGTTCAGATCAAAGGAGTATCTCATCTCAGAAAGAAAAGGTGAAAACCGCAACGATGTCGAGCACGCATTTTGTCTTCAAAGACACAAACTTGAAATTGACTCATTGATTCGACAAATATTTTTAATTCAGGACTTTCAGATTAGATTGTTTTAAATGCAATTTTCATGCTAAAATCATCTAATTAACATGATCAACATTTTCTTAGAACTCAATCCATGAACCATTTCAATTTGGTTAGCAATCAATGGTTGAATAATGATTTATGATGAATCAATGATTAAACTACTGAAGTTTATTTAAATCTTCGTACACCAAGAAAGTACATGATTGAGCTGTTGAGGAGCTAATGTTTCAATGTCAAAATAGATCAATATTGCAAATTTTAAACTGTTTTTAAATTTAGATCTCATGAAGCAATAAAATTATACAGAAAATAACCTTGATGTGCATCACTTGCTTTGGAAGCAATACTTCTCAGAATGAGATTTATTTTCCTGGAAGCTAAATCAAAAGTGGTTATTCTGTTGAATTTGATAAAGCATTCTAATCTGATAAGTCACATTTAAAACTAATGTGAGTTACTATTTAAACATCATTCAAGTCTAATTCATCTCATAGTTAAAATCGTAGAAATTTCTCCAATTCTAGAACTAAGTTTCAGTGAAAGTTTTCATATAATGTTTCAGTTAATCGTCTTCTGTTTACTTCCATTATTCGTTTCTTGTGCCATCAACTGGGAAGATTGTGGAAACGCTGATAGATCATTTGTCTTCAGAAAGTTGAACTTCAAAGATCAGAATTTGGTCATCGATGGCAAGAGCCCGATTCAAACTGAAGTTGACTTCAGTTTACTTGATCCTGTTGACAAGGAAGTTACATTAAGTGCTGAGCTCAGAAGATACTTTAACATTCTTGGTGCTGAGCAAAGTGTTAAACTTCCTTGCATAAACGACGTTGGAAGCTGTTCCAATAACTTCTGTTATTTGGTTCAATCTTACGAAACCGTGGCTCGAACCATTGCTACTCAACTGAAAGTACCTTTTAACTGCGAGATGAAGTCAGGTCGATATTCAGGAAACATTACTTATCCTGTTCCATTGGATGGATTCAGACCATTGCTTTCCGCTCTTAGCTGGGCAGCTTCGGTAAGTTTCATTCCGTTAACAAAACTCTTTCTAGAGAACAAAGTAAAGATATACAATTTTGTTCACGATATTTCGCCTTTAATTCAATATTTTCATTTAATTTTTGGATTTCAGGGTAAATACGAGTTTATTGTTCGATGGTACTTAGAGGGTAACGAGATTGGATGCCTTGCTGTGTCAGCTGATTTACAAATCGATGTATAACCTTTTTCATCAAACTTCATGTACCATGGATAACAGATAACCGTAATTCAATTTTCAATTCAAGCAAGGCTTAAATGAATGTAAAGACTTGAGCTTCAAAAATGTTGTATATGTTATTCAAAAAAATGATGCTCGTACCCTAAACTGTATCATTATTAATACTCAGCCTCAGATTTTTTGTAAAATCATTTGCAGAAATTAAAAATATGTTCATAAAAACTGATTTTGCTATGCTTACTCGATTTGCATTCTTGAAACTAAATTGCTGCATATTAATTAGCTATAAATTACTGAAAAGAGGAAAATGGACAAAAAAATCCAAGATGACATTTTACCTACACAGTCAGGTTGAATGGCAACTCTAAGAGATGTGTAATTTCAATTTAAAACTTCGTGGCATTTGGATAGACAATGACTCTTTCATTGTCTTATCGAATAGAATCAATGGGAATTTTATTTTGTCAGAATGAAAATTTTGCACCTAACATGATAAAGACCTTTTCCTAGAACTCAATCTCATTTCAATTTTGTATGCAATTCATGAACACGTAATAATTAATTGATTAAAATTGATTGAAACAATTGTCCATTAAGAAAGCTCATTTGTTTCTTTGAGTGACGATGAGTAAGCAAAGAAGCGTAACTTTATGGAAAATGTTATCATGCAATTCGCCACGCGCAAACCTCATCGCACCACATGTACATGACTATGAATATAATTATCTTATATTTATCACTTACTATCAAATCGACAAAACTGATTTCAATGGAACAAGCGATTATCCAACAAAAGATTGAAACATATCAATTGTGATTATTCTGTTGAATTTGATAAAGCATTGATGAATTACATTTAAAACTAATAAGAGCTGTTATTCAATCGTCATTTGAGTCAAATTCACTGGAAAATAAAAAATTCAGCTGAATTGGTAAATCATCTGCAGGGAAAAGTTCTGTATCATGTTTCAGCTAGTCATCTTCTGTTTACTTCCATTACTCATCTCTTGTGTCAACTACGAAGACTGTGGTCAAGCTGATAGATCTTTGGTTTTCCGAAAGTTGAATTTTGCAAATCAGTCTTTACTCATCGATGGCGTCAATCCAATTCGAGCTGAAGTTGACTTCAGTCTACTTGATCCTGTAGACAATGAGGTTACATTGAGTGCTGAACTCATAAGATACTTTACGATTCTTGGATACGAAACCAGCGTTTCTCTTCCCTGCATCAACGATGTTGGAAGCTGTTCCAATAACTTTTGTTACATGGTTCAATCCTACGAAACCTTGGCTCGCTCCTTTGCAACTCAATTGAAGGTACCTTTTGACTGTTTGATGAAACCAGGTCGATATTCAGGCAACGTTACTTATCCAGTTCCCATTGAAGGGTTTAGACCATTGCTCTCTGCGCTTAGTTGGGCAGCTTCGGTAAGATTTACTCTATTAATGATTTTAACTCTTTCTAATTGTCATTTGACCCTAGGAAGGATTTAAGCTTCAATTCATTTCAAGACTGATATTCTCAGTGTTATAATGCAACACCTAATTGAATATTTTTTTATTTCCAGGGTAAATATGAGCTAACCATACGATGGACCTCAAATGATATTGAGATTGGCTGTCTTGCTGTTACAGCTGATGTAGAGATCAATGCATAATTGTAATCCCTCCTCACTCACCACAATTTCATTACTCACATGCTGATGAATAACAGTTAAATGTAATTCAAGGCGAATCTCGATTAAATAAGCTTGTGATACAAACACAATAAAGTTGCAATAAATTATCAGAATCATAATTCAGTTATCAAACTACTTTTATAACACTTTTGTTTAAAAGTTTGGACTTTGATCGTGGTTTGAGGATGATCGCATGATGATAAATGCTTCATACAATATTCATCCTAAACTTTCGATTGTGGTTCAATAAATTCTGACTCTTTAGTCGATTTGGCTATTTGGCCTTTGGTTTTGCAATAATATTTTATATAATATTGTACATGGACATTTGTCATCGCGATTGTTCAGAGATGTGTTGATTTTTATGATAGAAAGATAATGATGATTATAATTTAATGATAATAATGATTTAAATTGGATAAAAAGTAACTCTTTCATTATCTTATAACTGGTTGAATCCTCACTCGAATTTTATTTATCAGCAGAATTGAAATCTTTGTTCATCCCTTGTTTTGAATAAATATTTCTCAGAATGAGATTTGTTTTCCTGCAATCTAGTTTTTAGATTTAAATCACATCGAACAATATAATTATGAACACCAATATCTTTATATTCATCAATCGATAAGATTGATTCTATTTAAACTTGAACCAATTGTTATTATTCTGGTGAATCTGGTTGCAATATTTAAGACTGATAAGAATTGTTATTTAACCCTCATTTGACGAAAGACTAAATCATCTGCTAGCTCAAAGCCTCAGATTAAATAAGTAAAGGAGTGGTGCAAAAAATCGAACTTTCGAGTTTAATTTGGTAGCTCAATTAGGAAAGTAGAGGAGAAACGCTTCTAGGTTTTTTACTTTTCTTTTCTTGCTATAACCAAAATTCAATCACAATTTGATGATGATGATAATTTGATAAAAAGCGAGAGATGAAATATTTTTGAAATTTGATCAAAAAAGACCTGAAAGAAAAGGAGAGAAAAAAAGAAAGTGATGAAAGTTTAAATTGTGAAAGTGAATTCAATCTTTTACGCTTCTTCTCAATGAATCAAAACAATTTTAGTTTAGACATTTCGATTAAAATTTACAGTTGAATTCAACCAAAGATGAATATGTATTAATTCAGAGAAATGAACGTAGAATGAATTTCATATAAACTGTTTTCTTACATTTTACTTGATTTTACAGATATCTTATGCATCCACATCAACTGCCCTCTCTGACAAGAAGAGGTATGAATTTTTTGCACGAACTGTTCCACCAGACAAATACCAGGCCAGAGCATTAGTTGATTTCATCGAGCATTTCAACTGGACATATGTGAGCCTGATAAGCTCGGAGGGACAGTACGGTGAGTCTGGAAGCAGTGCCTTTCGAACCCATGCTCGAATGAGAAACATTTGTTTTGCTATACAAGAAAAGGTTGTCCAATCTGCCAATGATACGGAATATGATCGAATCATTGAGAGTCTTAAGCGCAAGGGTAAATATGAGTAAGTTAGTCATTCGATGGTTTCTGCAAGATGACGAGATTGGATGTCTTGCTGTTTCATCTAGCGTGGAGGTCCATTTATAATCGTTTTTTATCACACATTACTTATCATACTTAAATGTATTGCATCAACTCACATGTTGCCGAATAATATGTAACTTCAATTCAAGTCAAATCTCGATTAAATAAGCTTGTGATACAAACACAATAAAGTTTCAATCAACTAATTGATTTGGGTAATAAGATCATTGAATCCTGTTTGGTGCGACTAAAGATTGATAGTTATTCTTCAGGATAAACTTCTTTAATTCTATCAGAATAATAAGATTTGATTCATCAGAAATATGACTAGGCTATGATTTGTACACTATTTAAAGTCAATGTATCAAATTTTTGTGTCGAAATTGTGGCCAAACTGAGTGGGTTCTAAGAGAAATAATTAAAAAATAGAGAAGCTCCTCTCAGGATCCAGATCTCGGAGAGATTCATGAAAATAGGAGACGACAGAGAGATTCACTATATTGTCCTAAATGTACCGTATTCAATGACATTGAGTGAGTGCTAAAACTTGTTGATGATTCAGGTTGATGTTTCATTATTGGTTAAGGATTTTATGCAAAACTTTTCCTTTCAAGCAAAGTTTAAACAGTTTTCTGTAAAAAATCTGGTGTCTCAACTGTCTCAAAAAAGGATATCGAAGTTTCAATTTTGTCAAAACTGCCGATCAGAAATAGACTTAATTTTATGAACCTACAATCAACAATTCGATTTGAATTATGACTAAATTTTCGGTGCCATTACCTTATATGGTTCGTTAAATTGTGAATCTTCGGCTATTGTTCTTTGCTTTCAAGATAATGTTGCATGGAAATTGCTCAGAGAGATGAAAATACATTGATTTAAAGAAATAATGATAATGTAACGATAATAATGATTTAAATTGGATAAAAAGTAACTCTTCTATTATTTTACCATTGAATGAATCACCATTAGAATATAAATACTACATCAGTACCAAAACTTTGAACAAAGGAACTTGAATCAATCATGATTATTCTATTGAATCTGATGAACCGTATATAAAACAAATAAGAGTTGTTATTAAACCCTCATTCAAGCCTAACTCATCTCATAGCTAAAGTCCTCCAATTTTAAATTTCGTTGAAAAAGTTCTGCATAATGTTTCAGTTAATCGTATTCTGTTTACTTCCATTATGCATCTCCTGTGCCATCAGCTGGGAAGACTGTGGAAAAGCTGATAGATCTTTGGTTTTTAGGAAGTTGAACTTCAAGAGGGAAAATTTAGTTATCGATGGAAGGAGTCCGATTGAATTTGGAATTGACTTCAGTTTACTTGATCCAATGGTCAAAGAAGTTACAATGAGTTCTGAGTTGAGAAGACACTTTAACATTTTTGGTTATAAAAACAGCGTTTTGCTTCCTTGTATCAACGACGTTGGAAGCTGTTCTAACAATTTCTGCCATATGGTCGCTTCGAACGCAATTTTTGCTCGTGCCGTCGCTACTCAATTAAAAGTGCCTTTTGATTGTTTAATGAAGTCAGGTCGATATGCAGGCCATGTTACTTATCCAGTTCCATTGGATGGATTCAAACCATTACTTTCTGCTTTTAGTTGGGCAGCTTCGGTAAGATTCATTTCATTAATAATCGCTACTCTTGTCAATTGTGATTGGGTCAAAGTAAAAAATACAAACCTAAATTAAATCCACAATTGATATTCTCTATGTTATATTTCACCACTTCAGCGAATATTCATTTTCTCATCTTTTCATTTTCAGGGTAACTATGAGCTTATTGTTCGATGGTACTTAGAGGGTGCCGAGATTGGATGTCTTGCTCTTTCAGCTGATTTACAAATCGATTTATAACCTTTTCCACTTCACCTCATTTGCCTCACTAACTTACATGTCGGTGAATAGCAAGTAACTGTACAAGACAAATCTCAAAAATCTCGTGGAATAAACACAATAAAGTTTCCAATCAATGCAATCAGATAATTGAATCCAGTTTGTTGTGATAAGATGGATAGTTGGTGGTTCTGAATAAAATGACTTGATTCTACCAGAATTATGGTATCTGATGAATCAGTTTGAATCTGTGCTTAAAGAAAGACTTTTCTACTAGAAATTGTATTCAATGAAAAAAAATTGTAATCATCCATGATCGATCGTCTGCTTGTAGAGTCAACTGTTGAATACAATGTAAACATTTTACTCGTTTCATGTCAGCAATCAAGATATTTAAAGTACAAAGTTGAAAGGCAAATGTAACTCACAGAGTTAATTTAATTAGCGCATTTTCACGTTTTATCAATTTCAACAGTTTCCTCCATTAATTTTGAACCATTATAAAGGAGAAGAAGAAAAAAGTAAATCAATTTGCATATAATCATAGAACCCTTGGAACTGAATGAACAGCAAACCATAAAAAATAGATTAATGTGAGCTCGTTATCCAAGAGTGTTCAGAGTCTATTTAGTGTGTGATTACCTGTGATTTAAAAGCCGGTTCAATCACGATCATGATTGCTGTTACATAAGTGGATACAATTAATGATAAGGTGAGCAGTAAAAAGCCCGGAGGAAAGTTTTACCTTAACTTTTACCATTAGAACAAGAAAAGCTTTTTGTTTTGTTTCAATGAATTGTCAAATTGAAGCTCAACATTATCTCAAGCTTAGCCACTCAGATTGACTTGAAGTGTCAAGAGCAAGAGACTACAATGGGAACAAGAGCAAGAAAAACCAGAAAAGAGGAAACAATCATTTTTCATTTCTCATTCACTGTGTCAATCCATTTCCTTATTAAACCAAATCAAGTGAGTTTGATATATCTTTGCACATTACAATGATATTCATATCGATGGATGCCTAAGATGGACAGTCAACTTAGCGTTTCTTAAATGAACATTTCAAACAAATTATTTCATTCCATTTCCACTTGGCTCTTTATCATCTTCAGTCTTTTGTCCTTGAGTGAGTAAAGTTACAAGAATAACAAAAAAAATGTTGCCAAATTTTACCATCAAAAATTAAGGTGTGTAAATTGACCAGGACAAGAAGATGATGATTAGGAGAAGAGTGTGAGAGAGAAAGAAAGAGAGACGAGTTTCCAGGTAAAAATGAAAAGATTTTAAGTTGACAGTAATCCTCATTTTCCTCTCACCTTTTGTATGATAACAAGCCAGTAGTTGATATAGAGATGAGTTAACACCGTCCATAAGATGTTAATCATGTAATACCTTCAACATTTCAACGTTAACCGCATTTATTGACATCTATTTTATCCTTCTCATTTGACTTAAATGAATACTTCAAACTTTGAGCATTGAACTTGATCCTTTTCCTTCCCTTTCCCGACATTGTAACATTTTTCATCTTTACACCCTTCAAGTGGACTCACAGTTAACCCATGTTTTAACAAGCTTAATCATTTCATTCAAATTTTATTTCAACAGTGATTCAATCGCCCTTGTAATGGCTGTCACTTTTGACGCAAATTTTAAACAAATCTCATTACATGGTCAAGTTCAATACCTTTGCCATTTCCAAGTAAAAAAGTTACGTCCCATTGCCAGAGTCTTCTGAAAAGTCTTTCATTTCGAATAAAAACGGAACATCAAATAATGTTCCTTTCAAATTTTCGAACCAAAAATATTTTGAACACAAATTCAAACAAAGCTAACACATGACAAGTTTCTGTCATCAAGTTTGCAAAACAAAAGAAAGAAATTTCAATTTCCGATTTTCACTTCATTCAAAACTTGATATTCGTTAGACATAAAAAATCGACAATATTCGAGTTTGTTTGTGAAAATCGTCATTTCACTTCTAAAAGTGAATCGCTAAATTGATTCTAAGTTTAGCAATGAATCAGGTTCGCTTAATTGCAGGTTCGACTTTTCATCAAGAAAATGGAAAAAGAATGTCGAACTAAAAAAAGGAAAATTTTGAAGTGTTAAATGTTATGCTTTTGGAATGAAAAAGCGAATCAAGTTCATTAATTAATGAGAAATGAGCATTGTAAATGGGCCGATTAAATGACTTAATAAATTGTCGAGTTGACATTTCACTTTCCTTTTGAGTGTAACCTAAATTCACATTAACATTCATCATTGACTTGCCCTTATATTTTATTGCACAGAAACATTGATAAAGTACTTCGTTCCATTCATTTCTTTATGTGCAACACTGAAAATTGAACACAACACACACACATACGCATCAATAGACCCATCACAACAATGCTAGAAAGAAGAAGAAGAAGAGCACAGGAAAGAAAAGGTAAACTTTATTACATTCATTCTGCTACAAAAGAGCCATTTATTTGGTGCCTAAACTTGGTAAACACACCTCGTGTTTTCGTCCTCATTTCACCATCAACTTGTCAATCCTTTAGCTTTCAGTTTCGTCCCTTTTTCGCTCCCTTTTTTTCATTCAAAACTCACAATGCAATTTCATCTCTCTAATCATAATCATCACAAGTTATCAAGCAAAGCCAAACCAAAATTATTGGCCCAACATAAATAATATTAACCAAAAATTATCTTGTTAAACTGTTGGCCAAACACAACCTTTTCGCACTTTAAAAGTTTAGTTTTTGTCTTAGCGTTTCCATTCACATTGAGGTGTGCCAAGGTTCAAAGCAAGCAAAAAAATCTCCAATTGAACCCTTTTCGGCTTCTAAATTTGCAAATCCTTGAACCTTTATTTCGAGTCTTTAACAAATTGATTCAATAATAATTGGGTGCTCAAAATGCATCTCAACAAGAGTTACAAAGTAACAATTTGAAAATGAGATGAAACTTAAATAACTCAAGTCTTGTTAATATCTTGTTAGTTAAATTACATGGTTTCAACGGAACCATTTGTTTCCTTGAACAAAATGCTTTTGTTTTGAAAATTGATTCCAATTCTTTTGCTTCATCCAACGAATGCAAATGAATTATGATTGACAACGGGTTAACCCTTTAACCGCAAAACCATCATTTGTTTAAAGCCTCAACGAGTTACAAATGCCTTTCATTTGTTGAGTTTCACTAACAACTCCATAATTGCTGGTTAACTGGTCAAGTTTATATTTCATCTTGCGTTAAACGGTAAATTCAAATGTTTAAAATGAAAAGTACAAATTAAAAGATTAAAAAGTCTTCAAGTTGCAGTTGGTCAACATTGAGTTTCAAAAGGTTAAACTTTGCATTTCAATTTTAATGAAAATCGAGAAAAAAAACAAGACAAAAACTTGTTCACCTTGTGATGAGCTCATGAAAATTCAATTGAAACATTTTCATTATCAATCATATTTAATAGCGCCATCAATAATTATCAATCTAAACAGACAAATGATAAGAATGAAAAACTCAAAAGTTGATTAAGTTAACATGATCCATGATAAGCCAAGAATCAAACTGTTAAATTGTTTTCATTGTCCATCGATAGCCAATTGATAGCAACAATTGAACTTTAATCTCGATTCTTGTGTTTGAATGAACAGATTTGGCAAGTTGAATGATAACGATTTAATCAATTACAAGGAAAAATGGTTAAACGAAAAAGTTGATTAGTCCAAAGTTTTTCAATTATCACACAAAGTGAATAGAAGGTCAAATTAAATTCCAGAAAAAAATCTCTTTATACTTCACCCTTGGTAGCCATTGAATCACCTTTTACCTTTCAACTGGAGAAGTCTAAAAAAGGTAGAAAAATTGACGTGATAAACTTTCCTTTTTTTCACACAATTTTCGCATTTAAACACAAAGCTGCAAATGAGAAATCAATTTGCGCTTTTATTTCATTTTTTCACCTTTTTTCTGTTCATTTGTTTCTTGCAAGTTGATAAGTGTGGCAAGGTGCAATGACGATGTCGACGGGAAAATAATCTCATCCATCTTGAGATTCTTTTGCCAATCGTAATGAGATGAACTTCATTATCAGGTTCAACAAAAGAACACAATTTTTTACCTTTTTTCTTGGCTTGTTGTTTTGTGAATGCTAATTGATTTGGGAGAAGAAGAGAAATGAAGAGAAACTGAAAAGTTGAAATATAAATCATCAGCTCTTTTCATCTTTCCTATTATCACTTGGCAAGTTGAACGTGTGTTGAGACCAGTGTTAATGTGTTAAGTGCATTTGAAAACAAAACAATGTAAACGTGAAAAGCCAAATTGATTAAAATTTTAGACCTTTAATTAAGCCTTACCATTTCAACTCTATTTTACCTTTAACTATCAAATGACTATCAACATTTCGAGCAACTTTTTTCTTGTTCATTCCTTTTTTTCTCAATTTTTAGTTTCTCATCTTTGGCACGTTACATTGACACGTTTTGTTCAGTGGCGATCAGTCAATTATCCTTAATTAACAAGCATTTTCAACAGCAAATTATCAAAACTTTTCATCTCAACAAGAAACACTTCTTTTTTCCTCTCTCTTCTCTTATCATGTAAAATCTTTTTCACCCTAAACTCATCATGAAGCTGATTATCGCATCAAAGTCAACAAGATTGTTTCTGTTTAACTTTTTTTGTTTCTTTCATTTGCTTTTGTTTACTTCATCCTTTTAATTCACTTTGATTAATCAATTCTTCTTTTCATTTTTGATTATTTAATAAGAATGAGAAAAGTTTTCAAGTTTTACCAGTTGATCATCATTGTTTATCTGATTAACAGAAAACTGTGCAAATATTATTCCTTTTCGTGCGAATTGATGACTTGTAAAGATGATGATGATACTGGCAACAAATCGTGAGATGAAAAGTGAAGAAAACTTAATTTGATTTGAGGAAAGAAGAAAAGAAAGAATGAACAAAATAGTAAATCTAAATTAATACAATTGATTGCAATCAAACATAACACCATTAGGTTGATAGAAACGTTTCAACGTGCTATTTAGCCGCACATTCATTTAGATCCAACAGCTACTAACAAGCATTCAAACTCATTTCCTTCATCAGTTTCTCATCTCATGAGAACTCTTCAAATTTTTTATTCCAAACAAAAATCGAATTTTATTTTAAAATCAAACTACAAACTCTAGAAGCACCAATTCAATTAAAACCAACCTTACACACATCGAGGTGTAAATTAACGGTTAGACGATTCTGATTTACAAGTGTTGCTGCAAAACTCAAGTCTGCAAGTTCCATCAAGGTGTTGCGATTAGAAACCTCTACGTCTTTTTGAGGTCGAATCTTGATTTATTCATTTTTCTTCTGATCTTTTCTGTTCTTCTCTATCAGCATCATTATCGATTCAATGTTTAGCAATATAATTGACCGCAATACTACATCACTGTGCATATATTGGAATGGCTCTGAGCTTACAAGTTATTCAATCAATATTCAGCATTGAAAAGTCAATAGAAAGAAAATGTGAAATAGAAAAGGGCAAATCTCATTGATATTCATGTAAATATTATTTGATAGAAACATGAATAGAAAATTGATAATCAAAAATTGTTAATCTTGTTATTGGTCTTGTAATATCATTATTCTGGCTGTGTCAATGTGCAAGGGTAATAAGAAGCAAAAAGTTATCTCACCTCACATCGGGAGGTTTTGTTATCAATAACAATTCAATTTTCATTTTCTTTTTTTTCGTTTTTACCTTTTTCTCTTCTTTTCACTTCTCTTGCCTTGTTCAACATCATCGTCTCTGTATCACATTAGCCCAAGGATATTACACTTTTCAAGAAGTAAACTTGATTCTTACCTATCGTTACACGGATAATGATATCTTGGACTGGAATCTTGTAAAGTTAACAAAGCGTCAAATATGGAATTAATATTTTCTCGCTTATTCTCTTCTTATTACACCCTGTAGATTAAGATATTGATCATGTTGTTGGATATAAAACTTACCTAAAGCCAATAGTTTTCATCGTTAACATTTCAATAGCAACAATGAGAATATAAAAATAGGCAAAAAAATGTATTTCATTGTTTGATATGAATCAAGGTGAGGAGAAGCAGCGTTTGAAATGAAAATTGTGATTACGATCAGACCATTATTTTCGAGTTATTTCGTTAGTTTATTAGTTTTGTACAAGTTTTTCATTTACTTTGTTTACTGTCACCTGAATGGTAAAATTGAAAGGCGCTTTTGTGTAAAGGCATTATTCCGTGTTGAGCAAACACAAATGAACACACAAAAATTGTATTCTCAGCTAATCTGTTTAATCCTTTCTCATTCATTCTGCCCTTTTCCTTATTAAACCTTAAATCAGTGACTTACAACGCTTTAATTAAAGTCATTGTAACACCAATAAGCCGATGTAGCATCCGTGCTTATCATGTTTCACTTGCATTTGTATCCAATTTTCATGTGAATGGGAAAAGAGAAAAGTTGAAAATCTTTGCTTTCAGTCGTTTCTTTCAATACAAGGATTTGTCCTAATGTTATCATGTTCATCACGAAACTCATGATATTTGTTAAGCCTTGATCAGCAACAAAGAAATTAATTTAAACTTGGTTTTCCAAAAAAGTGAAATGTTGGTCGAAGTGACATCTTTTTTTACGGTTAAGTCAAGAAGTAAAATTTTTCGATTCCAAGATTTCGTTATTTTCTGATCTCAGGAAAGTTGGATTTGCTCAATATTGAGATTTTAGTGAAAAGAAATGTTGAAAAGTCTTTGGTTCTTTTGCTAACATTGAATTTCAAGGTTTCCTTTGCTCAAAGACCTTTGATTTTCCTCAAGTTTACAATTGAAAATTTAATTAAGAAGCGTCATTGGCACATTTGAGCTTTCAAGCTATTCTGGTTCTATGACAAAAGTTGACTCGATGTGTGTCAAGGATTTAGGCTATGTACTAAGCATACTTTAACGGTGACTAAACTGTGACTGCTCTTATTGTTGTCTAAGCCTTTGATTGTACCAGTTGAAAGCCACCAATAAACGGAAGCCACAATTCACTTTACAAACCTTTTTTGGCCTGAAATGTAAATCTGAACTTGTTTGCACCCTTTTCATATTTAAAAAAAGACCATGAAAAAACCTATTGATTAGATAGTCTTTCATTTGTCCCATCAAATGGCATAAATCAAATGCCCTTAATAAAGGCAAAAATATAGATGTTTCCCAATAAACTCAATAAATAAAAAACTTAAGTTCTTCCGCAACACGGAAAACAATCTTCCAGCCGAGCAAAAACTCCTTTCATTGAATCATCACAACATGTTATCAGATTCTTCAGTTCAGTTCAACACTTGATTCGTAACCATTCATTGATCTTTCTCTATAAAGCGCAGTCTAAAACCCTTTACGTTTCCATTTCATTTGAAAAACTTCTATTCGACTTCTTTTTTTTTGCTCAAGTTTTCTTTGCGTTTTTTTTTGAACTGGCTTTCTAGCGTCTTGATTCGTCCAGATTATAAAATATGGAAATTGGCAAAAAAAATGTTGATCAAATGTCAACTTTGATTATTTTGATCTCTGCTCAATGAGCCATCAAATGCGATTAAATATTATCATTCGCAAGGGTTGAAAGCAATGAATAGGCCGCAATGTCCCTTCTCGAGGGCAAAAGATCTGCAAGGTCAAAAAGGCCTCGAATCAAAGATAAATGGGAAGACAATGAAAGTGAATGAATAAATTGAAAGTCAGTCTCACTTTCCCTTTAGATGTTGTTAGTACATAATAAATGTCTCTTTCACTCCAAACAGGTAAGAACGTACTTGAAAGTAAAGGTTAACCTGGCGAAGAAGAGCAAAACACCAAATACGGTTGGGTAACCTGTGTTAACATGTATAAATAGTGCAGGTAAAAAAATGTGACAACAAAGGCAACTTTGAAAAGTTTGATCATTTAAGCGAAGGACAAAAAAGGAATGAAATGGAAAGAATAAAAGAACCAAATAATCCGTCGACGAACCTCTAGATTTTGGAAGAAAGAGAAAAGGTAAAAGAATGGCGAATAAAGGTGAATGTTGCAAGATTTTACCTCCTTCCTTTCATTCACATTATTCTTTTTCTTCTTCATCTTCTTCTCTCTCTCTTCATCTTCTTACTGTCTTCTCTTCCATTGGCACCTCACCTTTTCATCCAGTGACAACTCAATAAACCCTATCTTATAAGATTAAAAGGCATCTCATTTGATTCCCTTTGTTAACCTCATCATCATCAGCTTTCTTCATCCTCATCTTCTTCTTCCTCTTCCTCTTTCAAAGGCAACACAATAAGTCTTAATATTACCTCAAAGGTATTCATCCATTGCATTCTTTGCGAATAAAAAAATTGGCGAAAAAAAGAAGAAGACGAACTTGTTCTTTTCCTCCTTCTTCCTCTTCCAACATCCTTGCAATGAATTTTATTCCTTTCCGTGTTTCTAGTTCAATGTAAATCTCATTCATTTCCTTCTCTCAGCACAACATCTTTGCCTCATCATCATCATTACCAGCAACCAAGAGCAAGAAAACATTGAATTGAAATTTTTCTAGTTTTTGTAGCCTCTTGTCCTTTCAAAGAGCCTTTGTGCCAATCTGGAAAGTTATCTTTTAATAATGGTTCAAGTGGCTCTGGTTAAAATAGCCAATTGTTGACTTTTATTAAATGATTATAAGTGTAACCCAAAGTGACCAGTACAACCTTCAAGGGTAACCGATATTATTTGAAAAAATGGTGATAAATTCATTGGTAAAACGGCGAGTTGTTGGGTGAAACAACGAAAGTAAATAAAGAAAAAAGGGTCAATTACGAGTTTAATGGCCATAATAAGTACAACTGGTTGACAATGTAATGGGCTATTTGAGTAAATTGGCTCATCTTGTTTCCGTTTTTTCAACTTTTTTGACACTCTATTCTTATTGACAGGCAATGACTGGTTCATTTCATCCCAATATCACCTTAATTTTACCTCATAACTAGAAAAAAGTATTACTTTAAATGTTTTCTTTCTCTATCCTTTCATATTCTCCCAATCATTATTATCATTGACCTTTTTTACTTTGCTCTTGACAAGTGATCAACATTGACAGATAACTATGTTTTCTAGTGTTGATAATGATTCTTTGATGGACAGATGAAGGTGACCAGTTGAGGTGTGCTGGGTAACAAGGCAGATCAAAGATCATTGAGTGATCTTCAAGACAAGCAAGTAAACATGTTGGTAAAGTACGCCTTTAACCTGAAGAAGGCAAGAAAAGGAAAATTATTCCGATCATTGATTGCCTGAGGAAAGGTAAGGAAAAATAATGTTGCAAAGGGTTAATTAGTAAAATTCAATTCCTTTGACAAGCTCAATTCCAATCGAAAAGGTTAATTATCAAATGAGTAAACAGTTGAGGCCGAATGAAAGGCGCCCAACAAAATTTGATTAATGAACTTTTTACATCAAAGTCATTATCGTTGAAATGCATTCTCAACCCTTTTTCAACACCTTTCAATCCAACATAAGTTTAGTTAGCAATATTCAAGGCAGTTCATTACCGAAGATAAACTTTTCATCAAATCTTGAAAGAAAAGCAAATTTCTATTTGAGAGTCAACTTTAGATGAAGAAAAATTTTGTCTCAAAAGATGAGCTGTGAGCACCTTTTGTAATGATTGAGTTTTTTGGAAACTGGAAATTCGTTTATCTTTTCTTCAACTTTTACCTGCTTTCATCAATTTAATGATGTTTTCTTGATCAACTATTGATGTTGCCTAAAAGACGTTCAACTAATTTTGAGTTTTTCATCTTAATCAAGAATGACAATTTGAATAAAATGTTCATTAAAATGTTGATTCATTTACTCATCTTTTGTCCAATTGAGTTAAAGACCGTTGATTAGGTGTTTCAATAATCATTTCAATTCTGGGTGAGGTTAAAAGGTAATCAATGGAAAAGTTAATCCATTAATTATTCAAGAAAGTTAATGAAAAGGTTGCAACCTGCACAATTAGTTTGCTTTTACCATTAATCGAAACAAATAATTGAAACGATAATTATGTTAATCTTTCATTGAAACCATTTAATTGTGACTAGTCAATTGAGTCACATCATTAAATGATTAACAAAGAAGTCGCAATGGACGCAAATATCTATTGGGTGTAAACCCAAAGTGGACAAACCAAGAGACGAGAAGGTTCATGTTCTTAAGCTTTGTCAACATGAATAATTATGTTAAATGGTATTCAATTAGTTGAGCCAAATGATTGAGATGATTTAATTGCTATAAAATGAACTGTAAATGACAATGATAATGGCCTCACTTTGGTTAGCCTCACTTTTGTTTCCTCAATAATTAATATCTTTTTCCGTTTTCGTTGAAAGTCATCAACGCATTTCAACAGAATTTCAGTTTGCAAAAATTTTCTTCTCCTTTTGAGTTGAAAATTTCAACTCTTGAAACTCAATAGCAAACATGCCAATTATCTGTTGAAAGATGATTAAGTTGCAACGAAAATAAATAATCAAATTGATCCGATTTGTGAGACTAGAATTTGAATTTAATTTCATGTTTTCAGTTGAAAGTTGACAAACTTTTTCACTCTTTACATTAGCATAATAAAAGTATCAACATCTTTTACTAGTGATGGGTTTGCATGTAAATAGTAAAATAATAAAGACCATAATTAACCGTCAATTAAAAGCAAATTTTATCCAGTGATGAGGAAAAAATGTTGAACCTTTTTTTCTCATCATCACCTTTGCCTTCTTCCTATTTTTAGGCTAAAAACTGTTGAACGGCCGATAACATTGGAATACCAATTAGATGATGAAAAGGTCTACAAATGAATGAAAATTAACAGAAATCAGTTTCACCATGAAAAAAAGAAGGCCAAGCGAAAGGAAAACGGAACTGGGAAGAAACTTGTTTACCCTCAACAAAAAAAAGAGCAACAGGTTGAAATAAAGTTAATCCAAGTAACATCTTCATTTATCCCAAGTGACATTTAAATATTAGACTGGTGAAGGTGTTTGCATAGGCGACGAGTTTACCTTGGATGATGACGATGATGATGATGAGAGGTTCTCTAATCCAAATTGATGCTTTGGTAAGCAAACAGACGTAGCAAACCAGTGCAACTTATCAAAAGTCAAAAGAGACAAAAATAATTGACGATCAAATAAATATTAAGCGAGAAACAGTGAACCGTGAAATATTATGCAAATTTTCTTGCTACAGGTTAACATTCAATTTGCTTTTTGTCCACATCAAAATTCAGTTCAATCTCAATCATTGATAGTCTTTTACCAATCATCATCTTCATCCTCTTTCCTCTACTTTGCCCGTCTTTTTGTGTCGACGGTAGATGATGATCTCGTTTAAATCAACCTTTACTTCATCTACTACTGTGACTATTCATTCAACGTTTAATGAAAGAGTTTTGTGATTTTCCCATCAAGGGTCAAGTGTTTTTGGTGGTCTTTGTTTTTTCATTGCGTTTTACCTCAAATCAAAATGTTTATTAATCTCATTAAGTTGTCATTATTGATGACATAATTGTATTGCTTTGAATCATTTAAATTTGTACTCAAAGGTGTACCTCAAAGGCATTAAATGTCACCATGTAATCAAAGAGGCTCATCTAACTGATTGTCATCTCTTGTGAGGCTCCAACATGAACCTGATGCAATTGTGATAGTCTTTTGGTGTGATTGATTGATTTATATGTCAATCTATATTTATTTTTACCTCTCAATTCAAATGATGTTAATGTTGATAGTAATAGTTGATGGTAATCAAGAGCAAGGGTTGACTACTTGATAGCATGTAATTTAATTGATCCAAAATTTGATTAAATATGCGATAGCGAATGAATGTAAAATGAGATAAAAAAGAGATGTTTTAACATTTTATTAAAACGATGATGTAGATCTGTTGCTTCAAGTTTTCATGTTCATCAAAATATTCATCAAAATGGCCTTTTCGTTGTTGCCATGAAATTTCATCTTTGCATTAATTTTAGCATTTGGGGAATCTTTTCCAATTCCTTAAAAGATCGATACAGAATCCAGGATTTCCAAAATGCTTGTTCTTGTGTGATCAATGCTTCATGGAAGTTGAAAAATATAGATAAAAATCAAGAAATTTCAACCAAAAATCCCTTTTCTCATTTCGAAACAAAAGAGAATAAACGAAAATTCAAAAACATTGGATCAAAACAAGAGGAAAGATTTCGTTATTCAATGACTTTTCATTTAAACTCTAGTTTTTGCCTTTGCTTTTTCAGTTTTTTCTTTCGCCTTTTGAAATTGGCAAAATTTGAAACAGTAAATCACAATATTCGGATTTCTGTATTCCTAATCTTCACCAATAGCAAGGAAACTCACGACTTTCACAGCTTATTAGAAGCAGAGCTTTTGACTTGCTTTCCTTTTCGCAATATTTACCTTTTACATTGATTTCTTTCCTTTACTAATTATCTTCTTCTGGAAATTGAAATAAATTAAGGTGTGATCAAGACAAAAATGGACATTTATTTCGGCTTTTGACCTGTTAAAAGGTAATGCAGTAAAGAAGGTAAAAGATCATTTATTTTATAGTTTCAAGGGTCGATTCTTTAACCTTCCAAAGACAACGTTAATCAATTAGTGAGCAACTCAGAGAGGAGCGTAAATCTTGACATAATTATTGAAACTAATAACATACAAAAAGATTAACCTTGATTTAAATTCAATTTTCATTAATGAATAAACTAATGAATCTAATAAAGGCAATGAAAGTTGGCGAAAAAAGTGGTACCTGAAATCGCAAAAAGTAAAAGTAACTTTTTTCTCTCTTTTCTCCCTTCTTTTCATCTCAACCAAAGCTTTTGATTTGCTGGTAAAAGAGGCACAAGAGTTGCAACCAAACCAGGAATCGCAAGGTGAAAAGTCACAGAAAACGTTTGAACATCTTTTTTGTTGAATTTACAAGTCAACTCATCATTACCATCGAGATAATTATCAATAAATTAGTGAACATAAAAAGGTCTAATTCATTTGAATCTCGACACGAGGCAAGTTCAGGGCTCAGTAGATGCTGACAAATCAGAAAAAAGGTGAAAAAAGACAAAAATTCATTTTCCATTCACGCCCATGCAGAGTCCCAGGGCTTAATGATGAGACAAATGGACGTTTCAATAGAATTTAAATTTTCTATTTCAACATCATTAATGAAAAGCTGTAATTTATCTCGTCTATTCAGTAGTTGATGCAAATTACTTGAATAACTTGTTCAAATGTTTATTGAAAGAAAGGTTTGTTGCAGCAAATAATTGCATAAAGCAAATTGAATAAAGAAACCAGAAAATTGATTTTGATTAACATTTTATTGTTAACATTGACTTAATGACTTTAACTTTTCATTTAAAATGAACGCAAAATAGTTTATTGATAACATCTAAACGTGTTAACGAGCTCAACGTTTGTTTCAAGTAAAACTCAGGATAATGATAATGCTAATAAATGAGCAAATAAAAGAGGTTAGATAATAATAAATGTTGACTGATAATTATTATGTTAAACTATTTAATGATAATAGTTTGGTTGAGGTAAGAGTAGATTTGAAAAAACAACATTCATTTCGTGTGTTAATCTTTTGTTCATCACTTTGAGTGTTGATTTTGTTGGCCATTTTTCAGCTTCACAAATGCAAACTACAAATGCCACTTTTTCAGCCAGTTAAATGGTGAAATTGTTGTCCACTTTTTTTATTACCTTTGTGGTAATTTAATAATAACAGTGTTAATCATTTGGTGTCTACAATGTGCTAACGATGCTGGGAAAACTTGAGTGCAAAAAGTTGAAATAACAAGAGAACCTTGAGAAACTGAAACATTCCTCTAATCCGGTTGAGACTCGGAATGGACCAAAATGTAAACTTTAATTTCATATTTTGCTAGTTTAGAAGAGATTTCAAGGTTGACGAAAATTCTGAAGTTCTGCAATTCTTTGATTCCACTAGTTTCAATAAATATTTTAAACGTTAACATGAACAGTAAAAATGAGATTCAGTCGATAAATGGAAAGTTTTTATAGACTTTTACACTAAAATTCACCATTTCAGTCTATTCTGTATCTTGATCTGCTATGAGTAGGAGGGCCTTCAATTCATTTTATAGGCTGAAGAAAGTTGCTCAGTGAATCTTTTTTTTCCTGTTACATCCTTTTTTGGGTGAAAAACAGTTTTAATTGTTTCAATGGTTATGCTTGTGATGGAGAGCTGAAAGCATGAGTCGAAATGTAATGAATAATTTGCATGTAATGAAGTTGAGTTTAGTCGAGCTTGAGTGCATTTAATTGACACCTTTTCGCCCTTCCTTTGCCACTTTATGCTTCCAAATGAGATCAACCTTTTGTCCACAAAGCTATTTACTCTACAAATTGTCTAATTATCTTTGTCAATTGAGCCTCATTTGTGTCAAATAATTGTCATTGACAAAAAGGTTTAGAGCCACTTCAAGCAAAGGATGAACGCATTTAAATATTACTCAAACAACACAATTCTTGAAAATTCAATATTCAACTAAAAATTCGTTGAGTGGATTACCTTAAATCGTTAAGATGGTTGAAAGTAAAGTCATGAAAATTGAGCGTGAAAACTGAAAACTATCTTTAGACATTTATCATTGATAATTGTAGTAATTGAATTTTTGCCCGAAGACGAAATTGCAGTGAAAACTTGTTTATTCAGCTTTAATGAAACATTATTAGAAACTTCAACATCTTATTGAAAGAAAATGAATTGACGATTAAGAACTTGATTCTTCCCTATTGTCTTACCCGGATGTAAAGGTAAACTGTATTGTTTTGTAAAAATCATTTTACCTTTTGTCATCTATCAATGCTAAGTGAATATTAAATTGCATATATTAAGGACATAAACATTATCGACTTTTGTCAACAATTCCGGTGACAAACGAGAAACATCGAAAGCCACAAAATATCGCCTGTTAATTGGCTTTTAAAGAAATGTGCAAAAAATGGAAAAGCTAATTGAACTTGAAATTTGAATGAACGCCCAGAAAGTAATTTGTTGACTTCACGATTCACTTCACACAATTAAATGGCAAACAAACAAATCGCGTGCCAAACCGATTTTTTTTGAAGAAATTCATTTTCATTATTTTCCATTTTCATCATTTCCATTAGCTTGCAATAATAAGCCATTTTGTATAATTAATTGAAACAACAACAAACAACGACAAAAGTCTTTACAATCAAAGTTTCCAAGCGCAATGGAAACAATTGCGACAAATTTCAGAGGAAAAGGATCCGTTCTTTTGGACACTTTTGCCTCAACATTTTTCAATTGAAACTCTAAATTATGACCTTTTCTGTTTTGTCTTTTTCCTCTTTTCTTTCCATTGTTGGTCAAGATTAAAATTGACCACACATGATGTGATTCTTTTCGTTACCTTTCATTTAAAGGGCAATTTTTTCTTCCATTTTCTTTGCCTGTTCTTTCAAAATCCTTTCCTTGTTCAATCAATACTTTTCTCTTGCTTTCCATTCAGTTAAACTTGTCACACGAAAAAAGGTAAAATGGAACAATTTGATGGAAAAAATCAGTTTAATTGTAGATTTTAGGATATAATTTTTTCTATTTTTTATTTACTTCTTTTTCTTTGTCCATTCTTGTGTTTTCAGTTGACAGCAAAAGTGGTGAGTAGTTGTACCAATATTAATCAAAAATATAGAGAAAGGTTTCATTTTCGCGATTTTCCCTAATTTTCAGTCTTCATGCTTCAAACGTTATCATTTGAAAATGGAATGAAATTCCTTGAAACAAAGAATCTGAATTTTAGTTAAAGATGCTTTTCGAATTCACATTTATTTACAATTTAAAAAGATTCAATGAGTTCTTAATTCACATTTTTCGGTTCAATGTGGATTCGGAGTTTTTGTTTCAATTTAACAAAATTTCTTGCGATATTCAAATTTGAATGGAAATGACATGCTTTCAAAGGCTTTTAGTTCCCCATAATGTTGACAAAATAAACTACGAATTCAGAAATTGGTGAAAGCAGAACAATCTAAATTACAGTTTCATTCTTTTGGGAAACTATTCTTTTAATGAAATTGTCCAAAGTAGTAAATAAAATGGAAGATTGAGTTTTATTGTTGAAAAACTTTTGAACTTTTTTGTGTTCATTTATAAGTTTAATATCATAAACGTCGGCCGCTTCCATTGAAACTCGCCTTTAACTGTCACATAAATATGAAAAACTTGAAAAAATCTTTTGTGGATTGAAATAAAAACAAAATTAGAATGCAATTGACCATTGAATTGGCGAACAACAACAACATTAAACTGTCTCATTGCTTTCTCTGAATATCAATATCAAAACAACATGAAATTACTCTTTATATTCATGAACATTTTAAAATTTCTCATTTCTTTCAATTCGCCTTTCAAGTGAATACGAAAACCACAAAATTTGAACGAATAGAAAGGCCAAAATTAGACAAAAGAGTGGGCTTAAATAAACAGATCATTTAAAATAATAGCACGAAGGTGTCAATTGTGTCGCACGAAGAGAAGTGTAAAGGCTCATGCAAACGCCTTTTCACACCTTTTATTACAACTGGACAATGAGGGCTTCAGCAAGGTTGACCAAAACAATGGCGAACACGATAAACTTTGAATATTATTTTATTTTATTCTCTTTTCATTCACGAAAAAAGAAGAAGAAAAAACTTTGATAAAAGGGTCAAAATGTAAAATGAGAATAGACTGACCAGTGACATTTATACCCTGAAAAGAATACGGATAATCAAAGGGTTTACCTACCAATATTATGATAAATTATTGACTATCGGAATAAGCTGGGTTCCTGTCAACAATGAATCAACTGAATAATCCTTGAATATGAAATTACAAGAGAAAAAGAAAAGAGAAAAAATGGAGAAAAGATTATTTCTAAATCATTGTCTTCGAAGTTTTCTTTTCGCCTCTCTATTCATTTACTATTTACCTTTCTTTACCTGAACAATGTGCACACACAGAAAGTACATGTATTTGCTTACACATTCATTAAACTCGAGAAGGAGAAAAATGAAAAAATTTATTCTTCTCTTTGCTTTCCTCCTTCACAAGCTTGTTCAAATTGAAATTGAGCCAAAATAATCAAAATGCATTGTTGGTCAAGAATCTTAAGTCTCAAGACTGGGCGATAAAGAATAACATGAAAAAAGAAGAGAAGAAAAGAGTTGAATTTTTACATCTTATTCACCATTTCTCCTCCTTCTTCACCTTCTAACATTTCATTCACGCCTCAACCGATTGTCTTGGTTGCCCATTTAACTGCCATTAGCTTGGCTTATTTACAGCACCCAAAGTCGCCTTTCAAGTCACAAGTAACCTTTGTCAATGGCCTAAGTCTTGCAATAAAAAGCCAATCTTTTCCTCACTCCCAATCACCTTTACCTTTCACTGAATGTAATCATTCCGTGAAACCACCAAAAACTATTCAACTTTATATGTCTTTAACAGAGACTTAAATCCTTGCATTGGTCAAGTAGTGCCAATGAGAATATTTAACAACCATTATTTACATAAGCTTAACTAGTCAATATGTATTTTTAATGGATTACTCTTTATTCGGACTTTTGATCTTTTTCTTGCTTCTTTTCTTGACCAACAAACTTGCCTATTATTACGTTGTAATGGTATTCTGTGGTAGCAAAGGCAATGGTATTAAGAGCGTTTAATAACATGAATTGGTCAATTGTTGTTTGCTTGATTGCTTTGCTGGTAAAAAGAGGAAAAGATTGTGTTTTTCCTAATAAATTTACACTAATTTATTGACTAAAAACTGTAATTTAAAAGTAAAATTTGATACTTTTTTGTGCGCCTTTTCCTCTTCTTTGCACTTCTTTTCTTGCTTGGTCAAGAGCATTTGAATAAAATGGATTTACAAGGTAAAATTGTTTACCAATTGTGCTCAAATATTATGCAAATCAATCTTGTTTTCTCATCATATTTCACCTTTATCAACAGAAACATTATCACAATTTAGAGGTAAATTGCACTCAAGATATAATGAAAAGTATTGAAAACCCGTTCAAACCGTTTTGTAGTCGCTTAACAAGAGGCAAACTATCTTGCATTTAAAGCTTACTTTTGAAAAATTTCATTAAAAGTTTTTTAAATTGTTAATTAAGATCAAGATACAGGTGGCAACAATTTCAACTTTATTTTGCTTGTCAAATCGCTCATCTTGTGTCCATGAAAATTTATTTGAACACCAAAATGCATTTTGGCCATTGATAGAGTCGACTCGACACGGTCTTTTTAATTTTCCTATAAATTTGACCTCAATTATGATTGAAGACATGAAAAGGGAAATAATTTTAAACGCCATCGATTCAACTATTTTTCGTCGCTATTAGAGCTTCAAAATTTGATTAAAAATTTCTTCCAAAGTACAATTAATTTTCAAAAATTTAGTTCAAAACAATTTAACGGACTTTTTGCAATATTATTGTAGACTGCCAAAGTTGCTAATAGATGGCGCTACAGCAGTTGATCTCAAAACTTCAAAAGCCAAGCTCGAAACAAATATTGTGTGCAAATGTAACAAATTTTTTAACGAAACTGATTTTTTCGAGTTTTTCAATCAAATTGTTTCTTCAAAATCTCATCGAACATGATTTTGCTTCTATTCTCAAGTTTTAATGTTTCAAAATTCAGTGAGTTTTAGTGTTTTCAACTTAATTTTAATCTCGACTGAGCTTAAGATTGAGATGAAAGTCGTGAATCAAGAGTGGTGGGTTGAGGCGGGTTTTGATGAACATAATGTTGTAAACGAATCAAGAGACTTTTGATGTTGATTTTGCTCAAGTAATATAGTGAATGAAACACGCTTCATAAACAGGATTTGACAAGATTTTCATTGGTAATTGTTGATTCTTTTTGTTGCCCGTGTTCAATGAATGGCAGATGCATACAAAGGTACATAATGTTTATTGGCTATTAATCGAGTACTTTACCGTTGCGTGTTAAACAACTTATTCAACTATTTTAACGGATAAAAAAGGTGGCTTTTGTTTTTTTCTTTGTGTTTTCAGCTTTTCCATACTTGTTTACGACATCATTGAAAATTGAAGAGTCAGTTAAAGATTGTTGAAAAGTAACATGAAGAGTAATCATGTTGGACTCTTGTATTTGATGAGATGATGAGAAGCAATGGAAAGGAAAAACTGTTTACGATCACTTTTTTTATAACATTTACTTTGTTAATTCTGTTTACGTTCAACATGGCAAGATTGGTCTAGATGAGTGTTGATAACCTAAGGTTAGATAAAGGTTAAATTTGGATTGACGTTTACCTAAAACAGGGTCAAAAGTGAAGTTTAAGGAAAAAGTAAACAGATCAAGTAAAGATTACCTGGTGAGATTTACAAATGAAGATAAAGGTAACGAAAGATGGTGAGGGAAGTGAGAGAGGAAAAGATGTGCAATGCCATAAGACAAGATGGAGGTGATGAAAATAGAGATGAAAAAGTGTTCAACTCAATAAATGGACAAAGATTGATATTGAAAGACGCGTGTCTTACCTGAGTCACTTCGTGAAAACATTTACACTCTTTTTTCCAGTCAAAGTGAACAAAAAGAAGAGCCAATAACACACGAAAACAATAATAGAACCACAGACATTTTAAGGTCAAATCGTAATTTATTTTAACCAAAAGTGACCAAAAGATGAACAGACATGGAAAAGCAGTTGGATAAAGTTGGGTTAAACGGTGTAAACTTGAAAGTAAAGCAACTGCACATGATGTGGGTAAAGTATGGTCATTCGAGTGACCACCAAATAATAATTGTCTCTCAATGCGTTGACATATGTACAACAGAATGACATTAATAAATTGTCTGCTTAAGAAACTAAATTATCTCAAAGGTCAAGCTTTGTTTCTTGAAACTGTGCTGTCGATGAAACTTTTAAAACTCAAATAATCTTCAGAAAATTATTCTTACGATTGATTAAAAAGTCAACATTAAACTGCGAATTTTAATTTTTGGCAAATTTCGATGAAAAGGATCAATGTGTAAACAAACTGTCGATCTAAAAGAGACTAAATTTTGAATCGATTTTGAACATTTTCGATATTTTTTTTTGTTCGAAAAATAAATTGGAAGTGAAAACACGTTCAAAGAAAACCTTTTCAAGTTAATCTAATTAAGTTTATGAAAGGTCAGACTTGCGTTGAGTTGAAATGTTGAACGTCAATTATTTGTTGGAAAATGATGGAAACTCTTTAAGATTGAAATGATAAAAACAATGATTTATATCCTGATATTATGTTGACTAGCCAACTGACCAACGGAAATTGTAAACAAAAGTAAATTTAAAAGTAAAAATGATTGGAAATATTAAATGAATGGAGAACAAAAAGTAAACTGAGAAAGAAGAAAATGAAAGGAAAAAAACATTTTCTCTCTCTTTCCCTGCATAATCATCATTTATTGCATTATAATCATTATATCATCGTCATCCTCTTGATCATCATCGTGTAAAAGTGCGTCTCTCTGAGGTTATAAAGTGATTTGGCGCTTAAATGATAAACCTTCAAGACAAGGCACGAGACTGGCACACAACATTGGCAAACAATTTAACAACTAAAATGCATTCTTCAAGTAAAAGTCTTTTCAGTGTTACATTGAAATTACCATTGAAAACACCAACCAACCAAATCTAATTATCTTGCCATATTTCAACAGCAAATTACCTTTTTGGCTGATATTACCTTTTCTTGCTCAAATCCAATCAACTATTAAAAACAAGTTGAGATTAAATGAGGAGATGAAGCAGTTCCGTTAAGGAAATGATAGACGCCGGTCAGGTAAGGTTCCGGTAAAAGGTATAAACCAAGCAAGGGTCAAAGGTAACGGTGTCTTATCAACCGGTGTTCGTGTGTCCCAACTCTTATCTTTACCATTCGATAATTGCACTTCCAAAGGGATAAAAAGTTGAGGGAGAGAAGGTAAAAGGAAAGGTAAAGGTGGGAGGTTGACAGTTAATCAACTAATGGCAAGAGAAGGAGCAACGCGTGTTCCTTATGCACGTGGTGAACCAACTCATTCATCCATATACCACTGTTGGTATTTTGTTGTGGACTCGATCAATGTACAGTAAAGTACAAAAGGCAAAACTAATTTCCTACTCGCGATTAATTTGCTAATTTTATTTTCGCAAAAACTTTTCATTCGAAACTTTTTTTTCTCGAATAATGAAAAACACTAAACTTTGGTTTCAACAATTATCAAGTTAATTGAAATGAAGAAAACAAATTCATTCATATTTTGAATAACCTCGCAATTATTGTTGATAATTATTGAAAAAGCATTTATTTTTATCTTTCAATTATTTTCGCTTTTTGTTTGCTTTGTCTTTCAATTTCATTTTTACCTTGAATTTGGATGAAAAGTGGAATTTCATCATTTGAATCATTTTCATGATTTGTAAATATCCAAACTTATAAACTTATTGTTTCTGATTGAAAAGAGAGAGAAACGCAATTTTCGTCTTTACCTTTCTTCCATCTTCTTCTTCTCTCTCTTTATCATCTTTACCTTTTCTTTGCTTAGAACCCGCCTTCCAAGTTTCTACTCTCCTCCTCATCTTCTTTACATCATCTTCTTTCTTTCCTTTCTTGAGGAGTTGACCAAGGAGTTTCACCTTTTGTCGAGATGAAGATGGAGAAAGAGAGTAAAAGAGAGTCTAAGAAGAGGCCCGAGTGAGCTGACAAAAGCAAGTGAACCTTTTCAAACTAGCACAGTGTTATTTTACCTTTACCCTGTGGTACAACGTGCCTAATGTTACTTTTAGTGAAGCCTTAAAACGAAACGGGCACAAACTTGAATTTTGTTATTTTACTATTTTTTTTTGTTGTTTCGCACTTTTTTCATTCAAATTTCGAACCTTCGACCTTCATGTTTACTCGTCATCATTGACTCTTATTTGTTGATCAACATTGACTTTGTTTTTTTTTCTTCAATTGTTTAAGCCTGTTAATTCAATCTCATCATGACAACAATCGGATATCAAACTGGAGTCAACTCTTATTCACATTTTATGCAAAACAGTGCCTCATCACAGGTTAGCCTTACAACCCTATTGGCCTCTTCAACACCCAGCAATACCAATGACACCAACAACCGAAGCACAATGGTTTATCCAGCCAACAACTTGTCCAACCTCAAGACTTCATCTCCAACCATATCAACCTCAACCTCACCTGGATCACCTTTAAACACAAGTCCAGCCAAGAGAATAAAAATTGAACCAAATAATAATGAAAACAATTGCCCGATAATCAATGTTCACAGCAACAACAATCGAAACAACGGCAATGTTAAAAACACTTCGGTCCAAATAACGGCAACCAATTTAATTGTTAACTCTAATTTCCAGCGATCATCAGGTAACATTGAGTCCAACCCTTCGGTTACTCTCATCACAACTGGAGGTAACAACAAAAAGACGACCATTTCACCTTCCATCAACAATTCCAATTCACTTCGTTGTAAACGAAAGGGAGTCAACTCTATTCGTTCAACAGTTTCACCTTCCTTGACATCTCGTCGTTCACTTGTATACTCTTCATCTTCCTCTTCATCCTCATCTTCATCTTCCTCATCAACAACATCAACCAACTCGACGATAGCACCCATTGCCGTTGCTCGTCGTAATGAACGTGAACGTAACCGAGTTAAAATGGTCAACTTAGGTTTCAATACTCTTCGTCAGCACATACCAAAGCAACAAAAGGACAAGAACAAGAAAATGTCCAAAGTGGAAACACTTCGATCAGCCGTTCAATACATTCGGGAATTACAGCAACTACTAAACAATGATGCTGCCTTGGATCAGTTAGCTTCAGCTCTAAACTCAGTAACTTCAGCAACCTCATTATCACCTTTATCTTCATCATCTTCCCTCTCATCAAGGTAAGAATTTTCATCTTTTTTATTCCCATTTTTTTCTATATTTCAATCAAACAAAAGCAACAAAAAAAGCATTACTTGCGAATCAAAAGTTGCATTCAATTTGTTTTTTTTGCATGAAATTACAATTTGCTTTTGATCAACATAAAACTTTTGCATTATTTGAACATTTTATACTCATGTTTGCTTGTTTTTTTTTTCTTATTTTTTTTTCATTTTCTATTTGCTGTTGCTTTTGCATTACTTTTGCATCTTATAATAGTGATGTTATCATGAAAGATGAACCTCATCCTGATGCAAATATCAATCCATCAAGCATGTTATTATGTTCACCCAGTAGTATTGCTTCTCCATCTTCCTCTGTCTCATCACTTTCTCCTTACCATGATTCATCATCATCACATCATTATAATGGATCAATTTCATCTTCAAATCTTTGTTCTTCTTCTTCTCCTTCTTCATCATCGGTTCCTACATCAGTAACGGTAACATCTTCGCTAGTTCACCCAACCAACAACAGTGCATCCATCTCAATCTCATCCTCACCCTCGTCACCATTAACCTCATCACCAACTACTGTAGCCTCAACAGCAACCGTAGTCTCAGTGACGACAGTTAATGATGCATATCATGCCCAGCACTTGCACCACCAACACCACCAACAGCAGCAACAACATGGTCACCATCACTCTGGGCAGCAACTTCACCATCAACAGCAACAACAGCATCATCACCAACAACATCACCAACTTCACCATCATCATCATCACCAACACCAACAACAACAACAACTAAATCTACCTCAAATGCGAACAATGGAATTAAATTCACCAAACTCACCTCATCCAGATCAACTTAGTCCCACTGTTCAACATCACTTGAACCTTCACCATTACCATCAACACCAACACCATCAGCAACAAATCATTAACCATCACCACAACCAACAATCTGCTCAATTTCAACAACAAAACTCGCCCTGTTCAATAATATCGCCCAAATCAATTGCTTCATCTGAAATGTCACCTTACTCTTATGATCAACTGGAACTGGATGCCAAATGTAACCCAGATGAAGGCGACATCTTTGACTTTTCAACTTTACTCTCTTGATGTAAATAAAACCCTTCAAGTATTGAAAAACAAAATATCAACATTTTTTGCCCCTTTTCTTCCTTTAAAAGTTTTTTTTTCAATCAAATGTAACTTTTTTTCCCCCAAAAACCTTTTTAAGTATTATCAACTTGGCCATGCTTTAAGCAGAAAGAAAAGCTCAAAACAAATATAAATATATAAATATTATCCTATTTTTGTGCGAATTATTTGATAAAGTAAAAGTTCTAGATAATATTATTCATGATTACTATTTTTATATATAAATTTATACATATTTTATAAATAAAGACGAAAAACGTTTTCTTATTTTACTTGTAAATAAAAGACGAAAATGGTTATTACTCAAACAAACTTTACCCATTCATTTAACTCTCATTACTCGCGAAGTATTTAAACGCAATTCAGTAGCGAAAAAAAACAGTGAAACAATTTATTCCATTGAATCAATCTCAATTCATTAGGAGAGACTAATGATGAAACGAAATGTTTACAGAAAAAGACAAAAGAAATTTAACATTCTATTGCCGTCATATTCATTAGGAGCGGTAGTTTGACACTCATGTACGGGCTTTTCCCCTATGACATTGGGTGACCTGGGCTTGGCTTCTGTAGACCCGTGGCATTAACTGCCCACCATCATAAGGTTTAAAAGGTCGCCTTTGGAAAACAAAAGATGCGTGATTATATTCGGTGGGTCATTTCCAAATTCATCTTCTGTTTTAGCTTCGAGTTTTTAACCTTTTTCCCGTTTCTACGATAATTTGATCTTGACTGATCATGTTCATGCAAATGAATCAATCTTATTGACAATTTAAATTCTCATTCCTATTCAATCCATCATCATCAATTTCAAGTGTAAATAATCATTTAAATGATATTTAAAACTCTATAACAATTTTGAGTAAACTTTTTTTTCTTTCCTTCATTTTCTGCTTTTTAATTTCAAGACTTTTCAGATTCAATCCTATAAGAGGAGTTTCTTGTTCCGTCATGAGAAACTCTTTATTTGCTTGTTCAGCCAATCATTGAGTCTTTCCTGCTCCTTCATGATATTCAACTTGTTCTTCTTCTTCTTTACCGAGTTTCAATTTTATGCGTTTCAACTTATTTTAAAAGCTACTAAAGTGAAAATTTGATTCAAAACCTGAATATTAAGTGATGTAAACAAAAGAAACAAGTCAACCTTGCGTTCGTTGTTAATCACTTTAATAATATAATGATTAAAGGTTTGAAAAGAGCACAAATGGAATAGCACTTTCAGTGCTTTTCGTAGTTTTTTTTCATTTTAACAACTTAAAGGTATTCGTGATTGGATAATGAATCGAATGCAATTAAAATTGAAAATGAGCAACAAAAAGAAGAAGACAAGAGCGAAAAATGGGAAAAATTAAAATCGAAATGCTTTTTGATTGTTATCTGACAATCGGAATATTAAAACGAATCAAAGTTGACTTGTTGCCTTTTCATGAATCAACATGAATCTTACGTACAAACTCTACGCATTCATTTACAAGCAGTATAGATAAACATGAAAATAATGTTTAAATTTTCAAAATCAATATTTAATTGGAAAATTGGCTTTTTATTGTTGAAAATTTCAAGAATCACACTTAAAGAGAAAACGAATTTTTAAAAATTTCGAATTATATTGAAAATTCCAAGCAAAATTGTTTCAAAATTCAATTATTTTCAGCGACATTCATCAAGTTTCATTTCAAAATAACCAGTATTGATCAGTATCGACTATTGACTTGAGAAATGCTCACTTTGGTCGCTCTTCAAACGGATGTAAAATTGGTCAAAGAAGAATGAAATTTTGTTAAATTTTCAAATTAAATCGAAAGATTTTGAAAGCAAATTTGTTCCGAAACGAGCAGTATCGATGTTTAATTTTAGCGACCTTTGACTCAAAAAATTCTCATTCGAGTCGCCCTTTTTTTAGGTCATTTTTTCTAGCAATGAGTTTAATTTGAGAAAAAGATTTGACTCTTTCCCTTTTACCAACTGGACAGTCATCAATTTCACAAAATAGGTTAGACGATTTGACTATTGACCTGACTCGAAGCTCTAATACCTGTTGTAACTTGTGCAATGGTAACCATCAGAGCCTAACCTTGACATGAAATAACAATAATTAACAAAATAATAACTTGAGACTTTTGTCCCAAGTCGAGCAAAAAACAAAAGAAAAGGTGAATAATAATTATTAATACTTTCAATTTTGCTCCTTTTTTACACTTTTGTTGGCAAAAAGCGAGAGCAACGACAATATGCAAGATAATTAGATTCATCCTCTTCTCAGATGAGTCTTTCCTCTTTTCTCGCCACTTTGTCCTCTTCATCATCTCCTTTCCACTCTCTAATCAAACTTTGTCCAAATTATTGATAGGAAAATATCGAAATGCGGTAAAGAAGGGAAAACGAATGTACAAGTATAATAACTACCTTCGCTTCTTCCTCTTACAAGTTCGTCTTTTCCTCATCTCGCCAACATCTCAACATTTCCTCTTCTTCCTCCTTTCTTCAGGTAAACTGCCACCCTCAATCTTACTTTGCTTCCTTTTTGGGCTTCTTCTTCTTCCTTTACCTAAAAGATCCTTTTGTACACCACTTTACCCCGCACTAAGAGCACCAATTCAATTTGCGAGCAAACTCTTGTCATCATTTTTCCTCATCTCTTTTTCCCTCTTCTTTTCACTCGCCAACCAAAACACATTTCCTCATTCTTTTAACATTATCATCATCATCATCATCGTCCATTACCTTTTCATCTATAAATATGTGCATAAACATTGTCGATACTCGGTATTTACCTGGATAGAGTAAATGTATTTTCTTTCCCTCTTCTTTCAATGTTGATAATTCCAACAAAGGTGAAATTGAGAAAAAATATTAAATTTCATTTTAATCTTTAATGCTAAAGTTACCTTCAACTTTTTTTTCTGCTCCTTTTGGTAATTATATTAATACCTTTCTGTGTCTTGATAACATTGTCCAGTCGTAAGTTGCACATAAAAATTTAAATATCCCATTATTGTAACATGGAAATGGACGACAAATCAAAGGTCAAAAGTGAGCAAACAGAAAATTGCATTAATAAATTGCTGGAAAACGGAAAGAGCAACAGAAAGTAATCAACTTTAAAGGTAAACTCCATTCAAGTTGACAACCAGGAAAAGCTATTATTTCATGGAAATGAGAAAGGTGACAATCAAGTCCATAGATTTTGCCAAATAATAAATCACAAATTCTGATGCTGGTGATCAATTGAAGCTAGAAATGTTACCTTTTACAGACACAATTTTGCAGGTAAATTTTAAAACTCTAAATGTTCGCCAAACACTCTGAGACAAAATCCAAACAAAATTACAATTCCAGCTTATTCGAATGTAATATTCAAGACCTTTCAGATTGACTGTGAAGCTCGCACACTGACTAAGCATCATAAAACACAGAATACTAGAATTCGCTCATCAGAATTTTCTTCACAAGTTTCTTGTTCATCAATAGTTTGAAGACTTTTGGCTTGAAAATAAAAATTTCATTTAAGACGTTGTGTTTCATTGACTTATGTGAAACTCAACAGAATTTGATTTTTCCAATTTTCCGGAAAAATTTCGATTCTTCATCATTTTGAGTTTTTATTAAGGATTGAAGTTGTTTCGCCTTCAAAATATTTTGTTCCGAACTCAGCATCTTTTGCAGTTGGCGGGAAAAGACGTTGACATAATACATGGAGTTACAGAGCATGTTAGCCAATATTAAGCTCACTTGTTATTGTACATTATAGCCTATTATGCCAACCTTAAGCTCTTCTTGTCAAGTAAATGGAGAAAAAAAGAAACAGATTTACTTACCTTTTTTTATAGAAAAAAATGCTTCTTTTTTCTTTTAAAATCAAAAGATAAAAGGTAAAGATATAAATCGACCGTTTGTAAAGGTATACGAATCGTCATCATTTGAGTTTCATTTATTTGCATCTTCAAGTATAATATTAAACAAAAATATTACATTTCCTTATCTTGAAGATATTTTACCAAAGAAATTGTACTTTTTTTGGGTCAAAAAAAGGACAACAAAAATTGTATCAAATGAAAAGCAGTGAAGATTAGCATTAGATTAGAATCTTGAAATGATGATTTTTCTTAAAATTTTCTCAGTTTATCATAAAAAAAGGTAGAAATGGTCCGGAAGTTTAATGTTATTTTTGGGAAATGAGAGAAAAGCAGAGAAAAAAATGTTCATTTTACTTCAAACAAATGTTTATTTCAACTGATTTGGATGTGCGATTAAAGATGAATTGAATGGCAAGAATGATTAACAAGCCAGAAATAATGAATCAAAGCTCTATGGGATAAGATGTTATCGCTTAATTTGAGCTCATTTTCACGAAGCTAAGAAGCAAGAGAGGTTGAAGAAGAAGCAGAATTCAAAGATTAAGGTTTTTGAAGCAGGATAAAGTAGATGAAGATGAACAAGAATCTAATTGGTAAAGTAAATGATGAGGATGATAAGGATGGCAAGAAAAGTGTTTAAACATGATGTCTATTGATACCCTTAACATTGATTTCAGTGTTGCTCTTACCTGGCTTTTTGATGGATAAGTTAATTAGAAGTAAACAAAGAAAACAAAGAGTTTTCACGCCTCCAAGATTATTGCAAAAGTAAACAAGGTCTTCTCATCATCATCATCATACCTGAGAAAAGTATGAATGTAAACGCAATTAATTGTTTTGGGCCAAAATCGTGAAAAAATCTCACTCATTTCTCTCACTCATTCAGATCCATTATACAGGCAACTTTAGACAAACAAGAAGAAGAAGAAGAAGAAAATTCATCAAAACGATGCTCAATATTGAGTTTTTTAGATTACTTTTTTTCTCACTTTTTCTCTATTCTCTCTCTTTACCTTTCTAGTGATTTTCATAATAAGCAAGCCTTTCCCAGTAATGACTTGAATCATCAGTTGACTGTTCATGATTTAGTCTTCAAAATGAAATAATGAAACAACAGGTAAACAACAAAGCAAACAAGGAGTTACTTCAAGCCCATAAACATGCACAACTTTTTTTGCAGGTAAAATGCAACAGTAAATTGACTTGTGCCTTTTTCAATACATCATTTTCACCTTTTTTCTCTTCTTTTTTTGCGTTTTTCTTACCTTTACCTTTCATTGATAATTGCGTTGTTTTGTGCATAAATTCTGTTATCAGTTGAGTTGTCTTCATTTTCACTTTTAGTTTCATTAATTTATCATGTTTCTCCATCCATTATTGTTTGATGAATTAATAATGTAAATAATTTATTGTGGGAAAAAAGAGATGAAAAGTTCATTGAAATTGAACCGATTCAATTTCAAAACAACTTTTACAATTTGATGAAAAGAGGAAATATTTTTATCTTTTACTTTTCATTAAAACTTTTAGTAACTTTTGAGTAGCGTTTTAAATGCATTTTCAGACTGTTTTGTTGTAGCGAATTTGCAAATTCATGGGAATCAGAAATCAGGTCAACAGTTCGAAATATTTTAAGGTTTGGATAATAAAGCTTTTCATTGGCCAAAATCATTAAAGTTTTGAGTTAAAACTGACCTTTTGCACATTCGCAACTCTCCAAACAAAGTTTGTTTTGAAATGGACATCGTTGTTATCAACAGACATTCTGATCGCTTCTCTGGATGTCTGTAATTGACATTTTTAAATGAATTTTCTCAATGTTTTGAATTTGAGATCGACTCTCAATCGAATCGAAAATTTCGTTGAAAGTGAATCAATTCGTGTTGATGCTCAAATCCATCTGAAAAATTATTCAATGTTGGATGTCAACTTTTCAAAAATCGATTGCAAAAATGAATCTGCGATATGAGATTTTCTCTCTTCTTATTTGCAATAGTTGCTAGTAACTTATTTGAGCCTAGAAATGTTTGATTAGATGAAATTTTAAACTCGAAACGGTTGTTTTCCTCTACTTTACATGTCATTGCTTTAATTGGTTAAAAACATGAAAACATTCAATAATCAGATTAGAGGCTGGATGAGTTTATCTTTTGTACCAATAACAGTAAAGGTGGTTGAACAATTAATTTCATCACAATATGGATCCTATTAAAGCTAAACTTTATGCTCAAGTTTATTGATAACTTTATGATAACCTTAATCATCATCTTCATCTGGCCAAAAATAGCATTGAATGCACACATTGATTCAATAATGATATTATCAACAATCATAATGGTAATAATTTATAGTGAATATCAATAATGAGACAAAGTGTATTATTATTATTTATTTGAGGATTAGCTGATGATGGCGAGAGTCAGCAAGCAAAGTAAAAGAATGGGGAAAACACATAAAGAGCATTAATATTGGTAGAAAAGGTAAAAGGTTGAAACAACCAGGTTGCTTGTCTTTGTACTCATTTCTAGCATTAATAAGCAACAATGTTTTCCTTGGCCTCCCTTTTACCTGATCTTCATTTGATTTACGGTATTAAGTTTAAAATTAAACACAAAGTGTGCTTATGCTGATGAGGACAAGAGAGAGAGAAAGTTTTGTCGAGTCTGTCAATTGTAAGCTAATTCGTAAAGCTCGATTGAGGTCTTATTCAAGTCTTCGCAGTGCGCCTTTTCTAACCACCAACCATCAAAACCATCAAATGCAACTTTTTATAAACCATTTATGTTTCAATTGAAAGGTGGTTCTGCCGATGTTGCACGAGTTTCACTTTTCTCTCTCTTAATGTGCATTCATTGACAGAGATTGACCAGAAAATTATGAATTGAGGCTTGAAAACTTTACTTACAAAGGTAGCACATCTGAGCATATGGCACCTTCGCACTTTCATCTCTTTTTCCCTCTTCTTTTTTTTCACTCTCTTCTTTCCTCTCCCTACTTACCAAGAGTACAAGAACCGTTTAAAAGGTAATCTTTACCTTTTCAAAGGTTGTATCTATTTTGGCAGAAGAAGAAGAAGAAGAAAAAGAAAGGGAAAACAAACTCGAGGTGCGGAGGTGAGAGTGACTGACCTGGGATAGACGATAGCGCATTAATACTTTACAAGATTGGAAAAAGTTTTTTTCAATGAAAAGGAAAAGTTTTCTTTTCTCGTTCATCTTCAAGTAACAGCAGCACATTGATAATGGTCAGTAGTTGTTGTTGATGGCAATGATGATGATGTTACCAATAATAATAAAAGTAAAAGTTTAATGTCTTTCAATGAAATTATATGTAAAATCCTTTCTCCTCCCACAACAAGGTAAAAGACCTTTATTCATATTTAAACTTTCTTGGTTTTTGCTGTCGAATGAAAGGTAAAAATTTAAATGTTAACACCCACCAATTACACATTAACAGTTGGTCTATTTTTGGGTCAACAATAAAGGACAACAGTGGACAATGGAAAGATGACCAGCACATGACAAGGACCAGGTAAGGTCAAGAAAATGTGTTTATTGTGGTTGTTCATTTTGTTTATTTTCTTCTTCTTCTTCTTCTCAAATACAAGCTTTGCTCAACCATGAACTTTAATTCAATCAATAATTGTTGATAATGCTGACCTAAATGACCTTTAACCAGAACAACAACAAAAAGTAAAAACTGTCACTTTTCTTGTATAAAAATGGAAAAGAAAAGAAGAGAGAAAAAAACATTTTCTCTTTCAATGAAATGATGATCATGAACACACCCTTATCATGGCGAAAGTAAACCCTTTTCTTGTTGTCCAATGCATTTTAACCTTTACAGTTTCATTTAAATGGCCTCAACAAAAGACTCTTGTCAAGGGCTGGAAAACTTTATGGTCACTCTGGAATCGATTGTGGAAGAAAATCGAAAAATTGCCATGAAATGGAGCGCTTTCAAGTGTCTTTTCAAGTGAGTCCAAAGAAGTGAGAAAAGTTGCCTTTGAAAGCCTTTGATCACTTGGAATAATTCATTGAAATTATTGTTGTTTAACTCTTGATGGTTGAGGCGTTTGTACTCATTTGAACAGCCTTATTAAGGGGTTGGACCACCTTGAATAACAACAGACTTTAACTTTATTCAGTCACAACTTTAGTTATTTATGTTTGCGCTTTTGAATCACAATTAACCTTGACCTTCTCTGGGGTTAATCAACAACACGGGCCAAAACTGAGCAAACCTTGAATAATAAATTATCTTCATTTGGGCAAAAGTGAAACAAGAAGAAAAAGTAAAATTTCAAAAGAAATTCTTTTCTTTTTCTTTACCTCTGATTGATTTCAAGATTAATCATTAATCTATTCACTTTCATGATTAATTGGACAAAGTTTTTTGCAAAAAATTTACATTCCTCAGAACAAGAAAAGGCCGAAAATGGACTTTGCCAACCTTTTCGACTAATTGCCTTCATATTTAACCTAATGAGTTGACCTCTTCTTGTTACTGTTTAATCATGAAGCACGATCATGATGTTAATTAATTAACTGAAACAAGCATAAAGGTTGAAACTGTCAAACTTGTTCTGTTGTAAACACAAAAAGTTGATAGGAAATGAAAAGTATATGCAAAGCTCATGAAAACTCTGTGATATTAATTTGTTAACACAAAAGAAGTGAACAGTTGCGTGAATAACTTGAGCAACATTCCTTGATGAATCGTTTCTCATTTGAATAATTTATTATACTAATAATAGCATTTTAATGATGAAAACTTGGCTTTACTAGATGTAAGAATATCATAATTAAGAGAAATTTGATAAATTTTCATAAATTATTTTGTTGAGTTTTTTTGTGATTTACTAACTTTTTTAATTGTTGATGTGAAAAGCTTGCAAGTAGCACTAATCAAACAATGGTGAAAAACGGTTGTAAAATGGTTCAACTGATGAGCCCAGTAAATTTCATGGAATCAATCAAAAGATGAAATGTTTTACAACCTTTAAAGGTGAGGTTATCATTCAGGTAAAAGTGAACAATATAAATGGTCTTTTGCAACTTTTACTGCTATTCAATAGCCATAGACAATTTGATTGAATCACTTCAACTTTGAAGACCACCCAATCAACCACAAACAAAACATTAAAGTGCAACAGTTTGGTGGTCTTGGGTGCTTCACTTTCAGTTTTTATAAACTTCAATGAATTCAAAGCAAAAACTTTCATTCATCAAATTTGGAAAGCAGAAATTTTCAAAATTTCCAAATTCTTTTCATTTTTAAGAAGAAGAAAAAGTTTCCAATGACATTCATTTCGTTGATCGAACTTGAATTTCCATTCAAATGCAAAAACTCTTTTAACGTCAACTTCGGGAAACTGGAAACCTTTTGGTGAGTCAACATTCGATTTCAGTGTTTTCATGTTGAACATTTGAACATTTATTGATGAAATCTTTTCAAATGATCATCTTTTTTATTTGCCTTTTGTTTATCATTTTTGCATAAAACCACTTTGAGCCAACATTGTTTTAATGTGCTTATCGATGAGGTTCGTGGGTCACGGGTAACTGGACAAGTCACGATGATTGAATGAAGAGGAAGGCAAAACTGCACCAACTAATCTTGAAGTAAGAAAAGGATTCTTGTTCATTTAATATTACATTTCTTCTTCTTCTTCATCAACATATCCTTGGCTCAACTTATTGCCACAAGTCACGATGTTAAATAAACGCAACACTCCAAACGCAACACCATTTAAGATAACTTGTGAAACAATCGAAAAGTGGGCAAAAAAAGAAAATAGAATCAACATTTAAATATTATCCTCCTCCTACTTTACCATCATCCTCATCATTCTGTGGATAACAGCAAACACTGTAACCATCAATATTGCAAGATCAATTAAATTGGTCAAACGCCTTTCACTGAAACCATGTAACCCTGTTCATCATTGCATCTCCTCCGCCCTCTCTATTACCAAATATCACGTATCGAACGGAAAAAAGTAAACCATTTTTTTGGCAATCGGTTGAGCAAACGCCAAACTGTGGTTTCGCCTGTGTTTATTCACTCGACCAACTGATTGCCTCCTCACCAATCAGCTAATTAACTTTATCTCTTCTCCCAGTAAAGTCCCTCTAATCTGATCACTTTTTACCTTGAGCTATATTGGTAAGACTTTATTGGTCTCTAATTGATGGAAGGCAACAAATTATTTTGTTTTACCTTTTCTTTTTCTTTTCGTTGTAAACACAAGAAACTGGTGCACTTTGACCTCAATAGGTTGACCCTATCCAAAGGTGAAACGGGTACAAAATTATTCCTTCCGTTTCTTTGGGTAAACCCGTGAGCACCAAGAAAACACGAACAAAATGATCCAAGATTAACTTGATCATATTCTCACTGATCGTGTTTTCCGTTTACTTATTTTCATTTACTTTTCATCTCGTGATGATCATCATTAACGATGTAACCTTTTCTTGATCTGTTTTCGGGTTTACATTACAATGGCACCAAAGGTAAACTCCATTTGTTTTGCCTTTTCGTTGATCGCTCATTGTCTCTGGTAAACTCATGAATATGGTTATCCAAAGTTTTGTTTTTCCTAGTTTCCCATCATTCTGTCGCCATCATTATCATGTATACATTTCAATGATGACACGACTCAACAAGGAAAAGAGCAACAAAAGTATCATCACTTTGCACGCAGGTTAACCTTTCATTTATTCACCAAGAGATGAAGGGAAAGGTCAAGTTGTAAAATTGTTTCCTCTTCCGAGTTAAACTTTTGGGTGCAAAAATTTTCATCAAAGCTAGAAAAAAGTTTCTCACAAACGATAGCGTTAAGCAGTGATTACAGGAAGTAAAATTGTATTAATCAATCAACGAAACAAAAGTTTAAAATTCGTTTAATTTTCCACCAACAAAAAGCGTAAACTTTTCTCAAACAAATAGATTTGAAAACAAAATGGAATAAATTTTCACTCCAAAATGTTTCAAACGCTCACAACACCAACAAAATAAACGGAAATCAAAATAGTACTAAAAGCGTGCAAATTGAAAAGTAACTCGGAATCATGTCCAAAGAATCGCAATTGTTCAAAACCAACATCGAATCGTTCATTAGATTTGACATTTAAAACCAACATTGTACCTTTTTTTCTTTCAAAATTCAAATTCGCAAATGAGTTCAGTTTTACTCTTGAAGGCTCTGCTTATCATGGATACTCAACTCCTCAACAATTAAGCCTGTCAATTGCAATTAATCTGCTGCTTCTACTGTTACTTGGTTAACTTGAACGAGACTCAACTCAGATTGATTATTTAATTACTCTAGATAATATCATCGTTAAGTTTAATCATGCAAAGGAGGCAAGTTTAACAAGAAAATAAATCTTTTTTCATCATCATTTTGATCCCATTGAATCTAGAGAGAATCAAGATTAGAAGGTAAAAAAAGATTAAAAAAGAGTAGCAATGAATTGTTCGTGTTCAGGTACACCTCATGAGAGAAGGTAAACTAAAAAATTTTGATATGATTATCCATGCTTTGATCATCATCTTCATCAAACCCTCTCAATTTACCTGGCAATCAACGTTAACGAAAACACAATAACAATTATCAGTAAACGAAGAAGAAAAAGAAAAAGTAAAAACAAAAACAAGATAAATAACCAGTAAAGTTACGGTAAGTTAACTTTTGGTTAACCAATTTTTAAGACTATTATGATTATCATTAGATGAGGTTGATTAAAATTTACAGTTTATGAGTTTGAAATTTGGAATGAAAAAGAAGACTGAAAGTTGAATGAAAAAAAGGTAAAAATTTTGCCCAAAATAATAGATTAATAATCATCTACTGCACTATACTTAACCAGCGAAGGTTGAACAAGAACTTTGCTTTTACCTTGGCTAATAAAATTACCTTGTGAGTTAATTACGTCTTAATGAGAAAGAAGAAGATGAGGATGAAAAGAATAATTTTCATCCCATTTCCTTCATTTTTGTTATTCTTCAACGAAAAGAAGGGAAAAAAATGAAAAATCAGTTTGATTTACATTTGAAGGTGGTTTTGAGGAGGTTATAGATAGTGTATTGGGCAGTTCAATCGTGAACTCATTAGATTAAAATGGAAACGATGAGGATGATGAAGACGATGAAGAAGCATCGCTAATTAAGAGGTTAACTTGACTTGTATTCATTATCTGATTAAAGGTAAAATATGGAGAAAAAGAAGAACATTGAAAAAACATTTTTACCTCAAGCCTTTCAATGTGCCAAAAACAATGCCATCTATCAACTGGAAACCAAGTTGAATTTTGATTCGATTGCCGACATTGGCGATAAATGTTGTGTGCAAATGCTGGTAGCTCGTAAGTAAGCAGTGTTGGGTTAATCGGTGCAATATTGAATGTTTTGTGTGTTCAACTTTTGTTTGAAAATTTGAAATTCAAGTAGTAAAAGTTGCGCACTTTTCAAGTCTTTTAGTTTTTTGCTTGCAAATGAACATTGAAAAAGGTTGAAATATCAAATATCATTAGCCCATTATTGCTCTTGAATTTCAATGAATCGCTCTTTTTGCCGTTTCGGCTACCTGAATGTTGACCTTCATTGACCGGGTTCACATTACACTGACCGCTTTGTACTAATGCTCTTCAACTTGAAACCAATGCTTTTAGTTTCGACTAACTTTACAACGGAATCAAAGTGTTATGTCGGTTGAGTAAAATTCAAACCGAAAAAAACTTTTATAAAAAAAAGTTGTACGTCAACCAAGTGTTTAATTTCACCTCGTGTCAGAAAAAAAGTAAAAGTGCACAAGAATAGATGCCCAGTGTTATCAATACATAATACCTTCAAGAAGAAAGGTAAAGAAAAAAAGACGGAAATTATCGATGGCAAAAAAAGTGAGATCTGTTGAGCAGTAATAACAAGCATTTATCGAAACTTGACGCAATAAAAAAAAGAGTCGCAAAAAAGGTCGTCTGCGCTGTTTTTCCTCTTCTGTTTACTCTCTACTGTTGCATAACTAAACTCATATGCAAGTTTGTATTACAAGTTGAAGGGGGAAACCTGGTTTATCCTCAGTTAGGAAAACAGTATTTGATAACATAGTTATTGTTATCTTACCTGATCCTATTCTGAGCAGCTCATTTTACTCTCTCAAGTCTATTTGCAATGAGAGAGAGAGAAATGAGTGAGTCGACAGGCTCGTGCGTGTGTTGGCACAAAACAGTCTGTTCAGTGTCTAACCTGTGTATATGTTTCTCTCCCTCTTCTCTCTCTCTCTCTTCTGTTGTCTTCAACTTGGCTCGCGACTTTTTATCAAAAGCAAAGTCGAAGAAGCCTGAAAAGGATAACATTAAAGTGAAGGAGAAGAAAGCCTGAATAGAGAGAAGAGGTTTTTTTGGAGGAAAGACCCTGGACCATCTGTTAATATCTCTGTGTCTTTAAACTATTGAAACCATCTGTCAATGGCTTTTACTTGTTTCTTACCTTTGCACTCTCCTGTGTAATAATAATCTTTGAAAAGCTTTTCGCTCGTGCCAACGTCACAATCTTAAATAATTATTCTACCATCTTTTATTATTGTTGAAACGATCAAACATTAAACTGATTATTGATAATGTTTTATTGAAAGTAACCTGTGTCACAAAATATGGCACATTTGCAACCTTTGGTTTCAGTTTTTTTCCTCATTTCATTATAACCAGAGGGTTCAATGAATATATTAATGTTTTGCCTTTGCATTGATTGAATCAAATAATTTTTTATCGAAAATTTTTTAATCATTTCCACTGAATTGATATTGAACATTGAAAGTTGATTAACTTTTGCTTCTCTTAATGCTACTATTTGCTGTTTTACTCTCATCAGCCCTAAGGTTAAATGAAAACAAAATGATGGACAGTTTGTAATAAGCAACATTTACCTGATTCACCTAAAAAAGCAATGTTTACCGTGAAAATGTGCGCCAGATTAACAAATTGACCATAAGTGTAAAAATGAAGGTGAAGATGAGAGGGAAGAGAAAAGAAATGGAAAAAAGATAATTTTTAATGAACCAACGGAAAAAAATGCTTTCAGTAACAAGTATTGAAAATGAATTAACCATTTAACAAGATTACGATTGTGGCCCATTTACCTGCGGCTCACTTACCTATTGCTTACACTTTTCACCATTTCCATCGTGATTCACGAATTGATTTTCCTCTTTGCCAAAGACCTTCCCTCAAGTTGAAACAATCTTGCAAATCATTTGCTTTCAGTAAAGCTATTAAGGTGTCTCATGATGCCTTACCCTTGATAGTTTTTCACTGGGCTCAACAATTGTTGAAGGGTTTCGAATTTTTGGCCTTTTCGATGAACAATTAAATTCAGTTTTAGATTGCAATAAATTATGATTTTTTCATAGTTTTAAAGACTTTTTGCATAAAAATTCCGAATTAGAAAAAAAGCAATTTCTCCCGGAATGAAAGAATCGCAAAACTTTATTATTCTTCAAAAAATCTAAAATTCGAAAATCAGTTTTCTATTAGTTTGTGGAATCAGAGATAACCAAGGATCAATCTTCATGAGACACTTGATAAAAGTCTAACCTCAACACGATAATGTGCAACACTATTTATGGCTTCGATGAAACAAAAAGATTGCGTTCCTTTGAGTTGGTGTTGGGCGAGTTTGACAATGTTTATCTGATAAGCAGATAACCTTTGATCTGACCATCTCAAGACATGCAATCATGTGGTCTGTTGATTAGATAATTGGAACTCCAACAGGGAAGGATAAAGACTCAATCAAGTGGAGAAGGTTTTCAACGATCAAATTAATGTCCCGAAAATTATCACAGATCCAATCAACACAAGCTCAACTCCTGGTGATTTCACGAGGTACAAGATTTGAACAGACCTTTGAAAGTGAAAGAAAGCAAAACAACTAAAAATGTCAACCAATTTCTTGACCATTATTTGCGACTCTTTGCATTTAACCAAGTAATGGGTAAACCACCCAGAGAGCACAACAACTGAACGCCCTTCCCTGCATAATCATTTGATTGCAGCATAAAAAATTTTACTTGCAATAATTGAATTAATGGTTGAAAAGATGCTCACTTTTGACCTTATCGAACCTTGGTCAACAAAGGTCCTTTGAAGGACAACTTGTTATTGATGCTCAAGATAAAGGAAAAAATTTTTTTTCGATTTTTCACTCTTTTTGGTTCATTGGATAGCTTCAGATGATTTGACGTGCAATATTAATAAATTAATAAAAAAATGTTTTTGTCCAACCTTTTGCTATTACAAAGGAAACTGACGAACAAACAAAAAAAGGTAAAAATTGCGCAGCGCAACAAAACTCGTGAAACAGTGGAAACTGTTGAAGAGCCAAAAGTTTCATTGTTACTTGGATTATTACCATTCTGTTGTAACATGGAGCAACTTGATTGTCGGACCTTTTTTGCGCCCTTGTCAACTTGCATCAAAAGTATAGATTGTCAGACTAAACGGAAATGACCTCGTCACCCTGCCGAGTCCTTTCAACCTTTTTTTCGTGCTTCTTTCCATTCCACTGTATATTCACTGTTGAATTGCCTGTAACCACAAGCGGTGGTATGACTGTATAATGACTTGTGTAGAGAGAGAGAGACCTTGTTACAGGCTTCCAGCAACGTTTACAATCTTTTATCATCATCTTTACCAAGAACACCATGAATATTTAAATATGAATTGGACGAACAAGAAAAAGAAGTAAAAAAACACAATTTACCTTTGATCTTTTTCTTCTCCTTATTAGCATTATTTTTTTAATATTGTTATAACTTTTCTTCTTCTTCTCTCTTTTTATCATCCAATTTTTTATTATCTTCATCTTGTTAGTACATGGATTAGGAATAAAGGTACAAAACGATGATGATACAAATACTTTTATTGGCCCACAAAAAGAGAGGATAATTGACAAATGGAATCATTTGAATAACGTTGAGTTCAATTAAAGTTGAGCTTTAGTTTAGTCAACAGTTGACTCGACAAACTAAAGTAAAACTCGAAAGGTGCTCATGTTACATCAAACCGTCTTCAAGCTGCTTCTTCGTCTAATTAGCCTTTCAACAATAAGTGTGCAAAATTACGCCAAATTCATTGCAAACTTGACCGAGTTTTGTCAACACTTTTCGATGAAACACGAAAATTTAGTTTTAGCATTTATTCAAACCCAATTTCAAAGCAACTTGATTACAACCAAATATTGGTCCATTTTTTGGCCAATCATAATGACCACAATCAGGTGATGGCATAAATTTCAGACGAACCAAAGATTGGTAAAAGTACAAAAGTCTTTGTTTAAATGTATTAATGACTTTCGAAGGCAAACAAAGCCAATTTTTTTCTAAAAAATGAAAATCTAAAAAACTCTTTTTTTCCTCAATTTTTTACTCTTTTCCACTTCGACTTGACCTAACCTTTTTACTGCTCTTTAATTACTATATCTGGTCAACTCCTGCAAGATTCAAACTCTTTCTTGCCTTTACTGAGCCTCAATTACAGTGTTTAATTTTGCTTTATTATGGTTGTTTAAGGTTACAAAAGAATTGAAAATTGAAATTGAAAAAGTTAATCAAGGAAGGAAAGGCAAACCTGAGAAACATAATTCATAACTTTTGGAACTTGAAACTTTTTCGATGAGAAGAGTTGATTATAGTTTACAGTAAATATTAATAAACTGATAATTTGCGCTAATTGGGAATTGAAATGAAACATTGGCTGGTAATGATGATACACAATATATTATCATTAGCAGTAGCTTGATAATGTGAAAAAAAGGAGAGGAAAAGGAAAGTGAAACTAGAAGCTTGAGAATCGCTTTTTTGCAAGTAAATTGAATCCTCCTTTTGCTGCTATTCATTTCACTTTCTTGTTTTGTCAGGAAACTCCTTCAAGGAGGAACATGAAGTGTGCTGCAATGAATTTGAGACTAATGATAACAATAACATGACAGATAATAAAGAAAATTATTATCGATAATAATGTTAATGGTGATAAATAATTTGAGACTTTTTTTTGTGTTTTTTCTTCTTCTTCTTCTCTTGTTGCCTCACTTTTACCTTAAGGGGTTAAATCAGCACGCGTTGTTGGTACATCACATTATCAACGTCAAGCCCGCAAGGTGTCAATAAAGGTAAGAAGACAAGAAACTCTTAATCTTGAGGCTCTGTTCACTTTGCATTTCATTGAGGAAACTTGTTAATTATCTTTCATTCATAAGACAAATGAGTTCTTGAGTTGCGAGTTTCAAAAGAAATGAGGTAAAATAGGAAAATTGTTGCTATTATCAAAGCCAAAGTTTAACTTGATTGCGGCTAATCAACTTTTATTTACCATTAATATTAATTTGATATCAATTTCACCCAAATGCAATTATTTGCTTTTGCTTTCTTCTTTCAGTTTCTTTTGAAAAAAATCAAATCTCCATTTAGTCACCTTCTGATAAACGATTTAACAAGATTTCCCTGAAAAATTGATGTTCAAGTATCAATCGACTTTTAATTGCTCCAAAAATCACTTTGGTAATTGAAAAATTAGTCAAAGAAACTCAGAATATTAGAAAAAATCTTTTATAGAGAATAGCTTTTGCTCGATTCAATTTTTCATTGTACTAATATTTCGTTATGTGGGCTCAACTTTTATATTGTTCAATTCAGTTTGAAGACAGTCTTGATGGACAAGTTGAATTTGATGTTCTTTCATGTGACGCTCATTTCAATTACGTTTATATCGATTATATACAATTCAATTAATTGAAACATTTTCTTCGACTAATGAAAAAAACTTGAATGATTGATGATTGATGAGAATCTATTTTTGTATAAAAAAGTAAAGTATTGACACAAATGAATATTTCATTTTGATTAGTTTTATGGTCAATCGTTTGACATAAATGGTAAATATTGAGTCACTCAACCCAAGTGTGCTTTTTATGTTCATTTCTCTAAGGTATTTTCAGGGCATTTGGAAGTTCATGAAAATGATTCCAGTGTTTAAGAAAATCTTGACGCTCTCAATCCGAACCTTTTGCAGTGTCGTTTTTTCCTTTCAGTTGTATCTGTTGACCCAAAATTATCTTCAATTTAATGTTCGTAAAGAAGTTACCAATTATATTGCGAATCAAATTGAACTGCCTGAAATTCATATTCTAATTCCTTATCAGTTCGCGTTCGATATTAACTTTTTGAAACGAAAATATAAATCAAGCTTTGAGTCGACTTGCCTGTACTTTACAGGAAAGAAGGACTGCAATGATCACATAACAAATGCCGTCTTATTTTCTAAAAAATTTGGCCCATCACTGTTACTGTCTGATATTGCCAAGCACTCGTATCCGATTGAAAAGTTTATATCGAGACTTCATTGGTCTGAATCAGAAGAGGATCCACTCGAGATTGGTGAATGTAGATTAAAACGTAGAGCTTCAGCAGCATATTTAGTTCTGGTGATTTCGTGCTTGGACTCGACTGGTTCACCAATAAAAGTATCACGAGCAAGAGCCGCTGTCTACAGTGCAAACTATTTTTTAGGATTTCCTTTGAATGCGACGGCAATGCTAGTGAAACTCGTTTATCCGGGAAAGGCTTTGGTTGAAGACAATAGTTTTTATGCCTTTGCTGCAAATAATAAGGGCAAACAGGTTTCACTTGGGATTCGCTTTACGAAACATACGTTAAACTTGTTAACTGCTCCGTACAAAACGATGTGCAAGAACTATGATAGACGTCAAGTCTTTGAAGATTGTCTTAATAACCACTCACTTGCCCGAACAGGACTGCTTTATCCTGAAACTACCGTAGACTTAGAAAAGTATAGTCAATCAAATGGAATGCGTTTCGCTTCTTCGTCCAACGATACCGAAGATGATTCATTGCTTGAAATTTTCGAAACTTGTGAATCACTTGTTACTCAACCGATGTGCAACTCAGTTCGGTATTCATTCACAATGGCTACAACTCCTCAAGATGTCAAGATAGGCGAAGAATCCTTCAAGTTTTACTTTATTGTTTCATCTGAATTTGACTCTTTAACAGAAAGCAAAGAAGACTTTCCTCTCTCAGATTACCTAATCTTCAGCGGCAGTTTGGTCAGTACTTGGTTTGGAATCAGTATAATGGGTCAATTGCTTACCGCTAGTAACTTGTGTTGTTTAACTCTTAGCCGAAAAAGGACAGTTGAAGTTGCGAGTGAAAATTCAAAAGATGAAACTCAATCTAATAGAGCATCTGATGACTAAGCATACAAATGTCTAATTATTATCTTTCAATACTAAAATTTTATTTCAATTAGAATTAGATTTGATCTGAAGATTTGAATCAAAGAAAGTTGATTAAAATGAGGTCAAACTATATTGTACTTTGAAATTTGAACTTATTAATAAACAATTAATTTTATCCTTGCAAATGGTAATCAGTTTAATAATTGTTTTTCATCATAAATTGAAAAGTTTCTCACAAATGCGTACAAATGGTAATGGCGATAACAGTTAAGAGCGATTTTATTGAAACAATAGATAATTATTGGAATAACTTATCGCAAAATTATCAGAGTTGAATGGTGAATAAATGAGACTTGAGCACGCCAATGTTTATCAGTTTGCGTTTTGAATCTCAATTTGTTGATGGTAATAATGATCATCATTATACAATCAACATCCTGGTAAATGAAATATGATTTCAAATGGAGCGATAAAAGTGAAAGGTAAAGAAAAATGTTGAAACAAAATAATTGTATCAATATGAGCTGGTTGTGATAAATGGTAATAAAAAAGATGAACCATCAATGATATAATAATAACTGTTGTAAAAAAAAACTGGTTTTAACCAGGTTGGTTTGGTGCTACCTTTCCCTACCTCAAGTAGGTAGGGAAAGGCCACAATTGGTTGGTTTTTTTTGGGTCGGCCATCTTATGAGGGAGAAGATTTTCTCCCTCATCCAGCATAAAATGGCCGACAAATCCTTTGTTTGCCTGCCGATTTCGGACCCTGCGGAAGCCCTGGCCAAATTACTGTACAACTGAATAAAATAGTGTTTATGAAATGTTCAACTTTAACTTACGTGCAACCACAAAATATATCATCCAGAATATGTCTTATAATCTATGTATAACTTATTAAGTATCTGATATTTACATGTTAAGTGTATGAACAGTTAAATAGTGACTAGACTAAGTTACAGTGCAACCAAATCATCAACAGATTAGACTCATTCTAAAACCATCCTCAACTCATCTGGATTACCTGAACAACTGATTTGTGCAACTTAACCATTACCATGAGATTCAATTCCTCCTCAACTCATCAGTACCTCATCTTATTTGTCTAAAGACTGATTTATCTGTGTAATCCCAGTGACTAATACATTACCTTTATACATCACTCATATTCAACTTTTATACTGTAAATTGTAATAGTAATCCTTATTGAACGCAAACCCTAAAATTGTAAAATTAAAATAAATTGGCATCCAACATCTATACCTGCTTTCAGTATTGGCACCTCCGCGGGGATCGATTTTGATTGGTCGTTATTTGGTAAAAAGTTAAGTAATTTAAGATATATTTTCTTTATGGATTGTTCTTTGGTAATACCAAATATTAAATGACCTAGAAGGTAAAACCTAATATGAAATACAATTGAAATGCTTACCAACTGAATGATTATTCTTAACACATAATACGTTAACTTCAATTACATCTCTTTTGAATTTTATTGAAAGAGATCAAAAGTGAACATAACTTATTCATATTAGATACATGAATTAGCTTGAATCAGTAAAAATTTAATTAGTTTCAAACTAAGTCATACAGCAGCTTAATAACCTTATTAAGTAGATGATTGGATAGTTACCTTTAATAGAGAATATAGAAGTAAATAGAGCAAATCCGGTGACTGGATTGAAGTGAGGTCAAATAAAGACATTTATTCATAACTAGTTGAACTAGATTTATAACCTCATTTAGCAAATCCAATTGAACATAAGCCGTTCAAGTAACTGTATTGACCTGAAATTAACAGGATAAGAATACTATGCTGAATTCAACTGAGTTAAATAGGTCAATTGAATCAAATACACCAACAAGCGTTAATGCACTGGCCTAAATTAAACTGAACTGAAACGAATCGACTAGATTAACTAAAGTAAATTAACATTGATAGACTACATCAAACTGATCGTATTTACCTGAATTAATATGATTAACAGGATAATTAATAACTGAATTGAAGTAAGATTAACTAAACAGGACTAAGACAAAATTATTAATATCGAATTGAGTTTACTAATTGTTTTGAGCTGAACTGAATAACTAGATTGAATAATTGTAGTAGAATCAATGAAAAACTAATCCGGATTGAAGCTTGATTGAACTGAATCAAGTTGATTAACTCATCTAATTAAACTGACTACAACTGAATTGAATTAATAATGAACTGATTAAATGAGTGAATTAACTGATTAATTGAACTGAATCAACTGATTAATTGAACTGAATTAACTGATTAATTGAACTGAATTAACTGATTAAAGTAAATTGAATTAACTGATTAAAGTAAACTGAATTAACTGATTAAAGTAAACTGAATCAACTGATTAATTGAACTGAATTAACTGATTAATTGAACTGAATTAATTGATTAAAGTAAATTGAATTAACTGATTAAAGTAAACTGAATTAACTGATTAATTGAACTGAATTAACTGATTAATTGAACTGAATTAACTGATTAAAGTAAATTGAATTAATTGATTAAAGTAAATTGAATTAACTGATTAAAGTAAACTGAATTAACTGATTAATTGAACTGAATTAACGGATTAATTGAACTGAATTAACTGATTAAAGTAAATTGAATTAATTGATTAAAGTAAATTGAATTAACTGATTAAAGTAAACTGAATTAACTGATTAAAGTAAACTGAATTAACTGATTAATTGAACTGAATTAACTGATTAATTGAACTGAATTAACTGATTAAAAGTAAACTGAAGTAATTAATTAATCTGAATTAAATTAACTGGTTAAAACTGATGATAAGCCCAACTACAATAATATTTTTCATTGATAGTGAGATAGTTATCCAAGTATTTCTACCTTTGAGTATATTATTACTAGTTTTGTACTACCTTATGAACATTATTGCATTAGAATCAAACTAAAACCCGGTGATTGGGTGCATTGTGTATCACTCGGTGATGAGTGAGCAAAAGAAAAATGTGTAAAACCTTTTGTTGTTTTATCATTTTAGTATTTTGGATTCTTGTAGGAATTTTAGTATGGAGGACAAAATATATGAAATTCAGTTAAACTCTTATAATTCATTAGAGGATTCAGAATCTGAAGAAAATCATTTAACTTTTACTATTAATGAATCAAGCATTAACGTAATAGTTTTAATTCTTATAACATCACCAATTTTAATACTCATTTACAAAATTTTTGCTGACATTTACTATATGTACACAGTTTATCATCAGCCAGCTTAAGTAAAAATTAAATTAAGATGTCAGCAAACGAAGAAACGAAAGTAAGCACTATGACTAAAAAGTCAAAAGAACGTCAACCAGTTAATCAATTTATTCACATAAGTAACTTCTCTGGAGATGATGAAGGAGAAGATCTACTTGAATGGTTAGAGTCATTCGAAGCTTCTGCTGCTGCCTTAGAATGGGATGATGAAACAAAATTAAAAGCTCTTCCAGCTTACTTAACTGGAACCGCCGCAAAGTGGTATAGATGCTGCATTAAAACTCTTGAGGAAAAAGAGAAACCTGACACGTTTGCTAAATTGCAAGCAAAAATGGTTAAAGGGTTAGCCCCTTCCAATTACAGAAATAGTTTGATGAGGGAACTAAATGAGAAAAGGCAACAGCCTGGTCAGTCAGCTTTTGCTTATGCTTACGATATTAGAGACTTATGTCGAAAAATAAATCCAAAAATGGATGAAAATTTAGTTCATAGTTTTATCCATAGAGGATTAAATCCAGCAGTCAAGACTCGAATGGACTTATTATCAACTAATAATGATTTAGATTTTGACACTAGATTGTCCCATGCCGAGAGATCGGTGGGAGAAATAAAATTCTTAGAGGATAGTGGTGAAGATCACCCTCTACATAAACAAATCAGTTCATTAACTGAACAACTAACCAATCTAACTGAACAATTTGAATGCATTCAAATGAATTTAGAGTCTAGAAGAAGAGAAAGAGATTACAGTCGAAACGATAATCGATTTCGACAAACAACCTATCAATATCAGGCCCCTCAGCCTCGACCAACCTATCAACCACGTTATCAAAACCAATCGTATCCAAACCCATCTTATTCAAACCAATCTTATCAGAACAGGTATCAACCTCGATACCAACCTCCATACACACAAACTGAACCCAAAAGAGTAAATTTTACTCCAGACGAAAACTCAATGAACCTTAATCAAAGTTTACATTGTTACCAGTGTAATGGTGTAGGCCATAAAAAAACTGATTGCCCAAGTAGACCAATAGCACCTAGAAGTGCTGGTTGGTCAAGGGAAACCAATGTTGGAGAATCTTGGCGTTCTCCACATTATTCTCGAAGACAAGCTTATGAAGAACAACCTCAGACTTCTTCTAGCTATCGAAGAAGGGGTTACACTCCTGATAAAAATTTGAGTAAATCTCCTCCAAGATCGATGCGACCTCCAAGAGAGGAATCGCCTTCAACCTCTACAGCACGTAGACGATACCGATCGCCTAGTCCTAGAGCTAGACGTAGATCTAAATCAAGATCTAAATCTCCTACAAATGAAAGGAAAACAAAGGTAGTAAAAGCGGTTTACAGAGGATATTCAGATGAAGAAGATGATGATGACGGTGATGTCAGAAGACAAGTTTTGTCCATCATTAGTAAAATCCATAAACGCAAAAGAGATCTAACCTTTGCAAACATGAAAATCAAAGGAAAAACTGTTGAGTGCCTCGTTGACACAGGATCACAAATCACCATCCTTACTAAAGAAATAATTAATAAATTAGAACTAGACTATTCAAAATATAAAGGTCCAACAAATTTAACAGCAGGAAATGCTCCTCTGAATGTTCTAGGTGAAACTTACCAGAACATCATCATTTATGATGCATTGAATGAAGTGGAAATAAAAACTCCGATAATAATCTTGAATCAACTTCCTTGCAACATCAAAGGAATAATTGGATTTGATGTTTTACAAACAGGCAAATTCTGGATTGATTGTGAAAACGCTAAGTTGGTAATTAATCAAGCTCCGGCAAGAAAAATTAAATTACTAGAAAAGGCTTTAGCCAAATTATTAGCTGAAAGAGATGATTCTACAGTTTCAACTAGAATGAGTGAGAGATCAAGCATCACATACCCCGGTGATTTTGGGGACAATTTTTCACTCATTAGTGAATCAAAACCAGCAGTGAAAGAGTTAGTAGTTAGTAGTATGATAAAGGAATTGAAGCTTGAAGTTAACAATGAAATAAAACGAGAAACTAGAAGAAATTTGGAAAAACTAATTCAAAAATATAGACCTGCTTTTGCAGCAACTGCAAAAGAATTAGGGTTTTCCAATGTCTTCGTGCATCAAATAAACACAGGTAACCACCCTCCTATTTCACAAAAGCCTTACAGAATGTCAGAAGAAAAACGGAAAATAGCAGAAAAATCAATAAACGAATTAATCGATGAAGGCATCGTTGTCCCTTCTTGTTCCCCTTGGGCTTCACCAATTGTTTTGGTTGCTAAGAAAGGAACCGAAGAAGTTCGACTTTGTGTAGATTACCGCAAATTGAATGAAATTACAGTTAAAGATAAATTCCCTTTACCAAACATTCAAGATTACTTAGATAGTCTTCAGGGAATGAAATATTTTACCCTACTGGATTTAAGATCAGGTTACCATCAAATGGCATTAGATCCAGCAGACCAACCTAAAACAGCTTTTGTTACACCTAGTGGTCTTTATGAATATACTAGACTTCCCTTTGGTTTAGCAAATGGACCCTCGTCATTCATGAGAATGATGAGCATTGTCTTGGGAGGTTTAATTTACAACACTTGTTTGATTTTCATTGATGATCTACTCATTTTTTCGAAAAATGAAGAAGATCATTTAGAACGACTTGAAACTATTTTTAGGCGACTAATAAGGGCAGGATTAACTCTTAAACCAAATAAATGCTCCTTTTTCAAACAGAAAATACTTTACTTAGGACACATTGTTAGTGAACAGGGACAAGAAGTAGATCCTGAGAAAATCCAAAAGGTCCAACAGTTTCCAACTCCGAGAACTGTTAGGGACATTAAATCATTTGTAGCTTTATGTTCCTATTATCGAAGATTCATAAAAGACTTTGCATTGATTGCAAGACCACTTACTAATTTAACTCGAAAGGATTTACCTTTTGAATGGGGTCCTGCACAGGAAAACGCTTTCAATGAGTTGAAAACGAAGTTAACAACACCTCCTGTTCTTGCCCATTATGACCCAAATAAGCAAACTCAATTAAGAGTCGATGCTTCAGGTTATGGTTTAGGAGCGATCCTCTTACAGAAAAGTGACAATGGGTGGCATCCAATCGCCTTTGCGAGCAGAATCCTTAGAGGAGCTGAACTCAATTATCCGATCTCGGATAAAGAGTGTTTAGCTATTGTATGGGCAGTTCAAAAATTTAGAGTCTATTTAGAAGGAATTAAATTCGAGGTAGTAACGGACCATTGTGCACTTTGCCCCATTCACTCAAAAAAGAATTTACCCGCAAGATTACAACGTTATGCGATGGCTTTACAGTCATTTGACTTCACTGTTACTTATAAATCAGGGGAAAAACACGCAGATGTAGATTGCCTGTCACGTTACCCTATTGCAGACATTCCCGTAGACAATCTTAAGGATGAATGCGAGGAACTATTTACTATGTTAGTTGAGGAAACTACTGCAGAAAATTTTGACTTGATTACAAAACAACGACAAGACCCTAGATGTAGTAAAATACTAAATCAAATGGAAAATTTAGCTAATTTAGCCCCTAAAGAAAGAAAACGAATGAATCGTTTTAAAATAGAAAATGGAACCTTATATAGACTAACAACAAATCATTATGGAGAAACTTGGAACGTCGTTCTCCCTAGAGAACTAATTCCAAAAGTTCTAGAAGAATACCACGATGCAATGATTTCTGGTCATCCTGGGTTGTTTTCAACTTACAATAAAATTAAACAATTTTATTGGTGGCCACAGATGACTAAAGACATTACAAACCATGTTAAAAATTGCTTTACTTGTCAATTAGACAAACGAGGGAGTGGAACTTTAGAAGCTCCTTTACAATCTATCGTTGTTAATAATGCATTTGAAAAAATTGGCATTGACTTAGTTGGTCCATTACCAAAGTCTTATGGCCAACAATACATTGTTGTCTGTACAGACTACTTTACTAGATGGATTGAAGTAGACGCTATCGGTGATTTGAAGGCTGAAACCATTGCGGAATTTTTAGTTAATAAAATCTTCCTTCGTCATGGTTGTCCAAAGACAATCCTGAGTGATCAGGGTAGAAACTTCATCTCTTCAATTGTTGGAGAAGTTAAAAATTTTATGGGAAGTAAATGGTCCTTCTCAACATCTTATCATCCAGCAACAAATGGTTTGACTGAGTGCTAATCAAACCGTT